>PVJS01035108.1:0-21197 GCA_004027185.1 Glis glis | reverse complement strand
CTCTCTCTCTCTCTCTCTCTCTCCTCTCTCCTCTATGTCTCTCTCTCTCTCTCTCTCTCCCTAGTGAGGCCCTCTGCAACTTCGTGAGACCCGGTTTCAAAAATAAAAGCATAAAAAAAATAGGGCCGGGGGTGTAGCGCGGAGGTAGAACGCCCCTGCGTTCAATCCCCGGTACCGCAAAAAAAAAAGAGAGATAATAGGTGAGAAGAACAATTTGGCAAGTTACTTAAGGTCAAATGTAAGGTAAAAGGGGATGAGAAAGGAAACAAACAAGTAACTCTGATGTAACAGAGGTCTGGGCAATTAGCCAAGGTGAGGTGGGGCAAGAGGACTGGTCCAGAGGGAGGGACAAAGCTACATGTCCACTGTTGCTCTAGGTGATAGGTGAAAGTAAGAAAGAAAAGGGGACAAGAGAACAGTTGTTAGAACACACGTATTGCTTAATTCAGCATTGATTTGTTATTTGGTCATCTCCAGTGTGATTTCTACAACTTAGGGGCTACATTTTTTTGTTGTTGTTACTTTAAAAAATTCTGGTAAAATATAGCACAACATTGACCATTTCAACCATTTTAAGTCTATGTACAGTTCAGTGGAATTAAATACATTCATGTTAATTTGCTTCCATCACCACTATCCATCTCTAGAACCCTTTTTCATCCCAAACTGACACTTAGCACCCATTAAACAATAGCTCCCATTCTTTCCTCCCCCAAGTCCCTTGTGGTTAGCATTCTACTTTCTGTCTCTGAATCTGAATATTCTAGATACCTGATTTAAATGGAATTCATTCAGTGTTTGTCTTTGTGTCTGGCTTATTTCACTTAGCATAATATCTTCAATCTTCATCCAAGTTAAAGTGTGTATCAAAATTTCCTCTCTTTTTAAGGCTGAATAATATTCCACTGTCTGTATCATACCACATTTTGCTTATCTATTCATCATCCACAGACATGTGCGGGTTGTTTCCACTTTTTGGCTATTATGAATAATGCTGCTATGAGCACTGGTATACAAATATGGTTTGAGCCCTTACTTCCTATTTTTTGTGTATCCATAGTGGAATTGCTGGGTTATATGGCAATTTTATATTTATTTGTTTATTTATTTATTTATTTATTTTTTGCGGTACCGGGGATTGAACACAGGGGCGTTCTACCTTCGCGCTACACCCCCGGCCCTATTTTTTTTATGCTTTATTTTTGAAACCGGGTCTCACGAAGTTGCGGAGGGCCTCACTAAGTAGAGAGAGAGAGAGAGAGAGAGAGAGAGAGAGAAGAGAGGAGAGAGGAGAGAGGAGAGAGGGAGAGAGAGAGATCGCGCGTGCGTGCGCGCGTGCGCGCGTGCGCAGGCGCGCTGAGGTTGGCCGCGAACCCGGATCCTCAGGTCTCTGCCTCCCAAAGTACTGGGATTACAAGCGTGCACCACCACGCCCGGCTGCAATTTTATATTTAATTAAACATAAGACTCATAATGGCTACACCATTTTGCATTCCCATCAGCAATGCACAAGGGTGAAGGATTATGTTTTAACTAAGACATTTAACCAAAGTTCTAAAAGCCCTGTGCAACTGCTTCTCAGAAAGGGAGTATTGCAGATTAAAATGATCTGGAGACTAAGTCAGTCCCTGGGGCCTGTTGGCCATCGGTGAATTGGCCTGGGAGTGTTGGGAGGTGGGGGAGAATAAAATCAACAGGATCAAGAAGGAAGTGGAAATGATTCTGGCAAATAGTCTTGGAGAAACTACCCATAGGCATACGCCTGTAATCCCAGCTACTTGGGTGGTTGAGGAGGGAGGATTGCAAACTTGAGGCCAGCCTGGGCAACTTAGTGAGACTCTGTCTCAAATAAAAAGGGCTGGTGATGTAGCTCAGTGGTAGAGTGGTTGCCTGGCATGTGGGAGGCCCTGGGTTCAATCCCTAGTACTGGGGTGGGGGTGGTGAGAGATAGAAAGATACCATACTTGTTAAGCCACAGTGTATAGGTTTTGGGGGTCAAAGTTTCATAGCAACTCTTGAAAATATGACAGAAGAGTCAAGTTCTCTTTCTTATGCTCTCACTCTGTCAATCAGGAATCTGCTGATGTAGAAGGGCTTGAGGTTGTGGGTGGAGAGTCTATTAAGTGTCTTCCATCCGAATGAAACTGTACATAAAATGGTCAACCTCTAAATGCATCAGTTCTTCCCTGTGGGTTTTGTATCAATGGCGATAGGAAGATTTTCAAGTCTGAACTACAAATAAGTAGAAACAGCTTTCCAGAGTATAACCTGCAACCAGCTGGCTGTGTTTCAGACTGGCATCTTAACTGGGGAAGCTCTGGAATTTTTCTCATTAGACTTGTAAAATGATAGTGTTTGTAGAATGAAAGATGTCTCTTGTTGGATTCATTAGGGTAAGAGAATCTAAGAGAACCCCATGAGAAGAAGAATCCAAAGACTGTGTATATTTTAGGATACTGTAGGCTTGCTATGACTTTGTCACAGGGACAACATATTGAACTTGGAAAGCAGATCAAGAGAAACTCCCACATTGAGAATTCACCTTCATCGCAGGTAGCCATGACCTTAGAACCTATATTTTAAGTTTCACAGAAAATGCAGAAGAAGCATGATAAAGGTCTCTATGAGTGGAGCTGTGAAGGAAATTCGAGATGTAAGAAACTCTGCAGCAGGTTTTGTTTTAGAGCCTGACATTGGGCCCTCAGAGCAGACTGCCTTCTCCCATTCATCTTTCCAGGGTGTTAACTTCCAGCTCCAGTGGTGGCACTTAAATTTCCACACCCTGTTAAGCAAAGTGCTTAAAACAAACCATTCAGCTCATGTCAATGAAATTCAAGGATACTCCTACAGTGATGTTAATGTACAGAACAAGAAGGACCTTTTTAAATTTGCAGATGCCTTTGATAGTTGTCTCTCCTCCAGGATCCCATTTCACTAGGGTCTCACTGACTTTGGCAGTGGTGACCCAAAGTTTGGCAACTTGAAAAAAGTGGACCAAACTTTAACCAGGCTTCAGCAGTTCACCGCCCTCCATGCTACAACCCAACTCCATTACTAATGTTTTAACTGGGTACTTTTATGTGCTAAGAAGCGTCACAACTATTGCCAAATTTAATTTCCATGACTGTCCAGAGAATTAATACATTTGGCAGTATCATTCTCTTTCACTCCCTGCCATAATTTTTTTTTTACAGTAAATAAGTAACCACAAATCTCAGAGGAGCGGCATGACATCTAAAAGGTCAAATAACCTCTAAGTAGTAGGTACAACTTGGTCTAAGACTAGTTCTCCTAGATTTTAGCCCAGTGAACTTTCAGATTATATAACCCCCTTTTGCAGGACTATCATGTGGCCTGCCTCTGGGCAACATGAATTCTCTCACTATTTAGGGCTAATGCCAGGACCTGCCTCCTAACCAGTGATCTGCACTGTCCTAGCCACAGTCCTACCTTGAGCTGAGCCATCAAGTTGTTATTTTTTAATAGGCATAGTTGCTGTTAAAAAATACATAATTTTTGTGGTACTGGGGATTGAACCCAGGGGCATTCTACCTCTGAGCTACACCCCCAGCCCTATTTTATTTTTTTATGTTGAAACAGGGTCTTGCTAAGTTGTCGAGGCTGGTCTCAAACCTGCGATCCTCCTGTCTCAGCCTCTCAAGTACTGGAATTACAAGTGTGCACCACCACACCCGGCTAAGAATATCACCATCTCCATGTTCTTTTATGGTTTCCAAATAAAACTTATTTGTTATTGTCTGAGGGAGAGATTATTCTTTTTATTTTTTGTTTTTGTGGTCCTAGGGATTGAACCCAGGACCTTGTACATGCTAGGCAAGTGCTTTATCACAGACCTACATCAACCAGCCCTTTTGTTTTGAGACAGGGTCTCATTAAGTTGCCCAGTTTGGCCTGGAACTTGTGATTTTCCTGCCTCAGCCTCCTCAGTAGATGGGATTACATGTATGCATCACCACACCTGGCCATTCTTTTTATCTTTGAAACAAAATGTTATACTTTCCACGGAAAGAGAAAGAACCTTCTGTGTCTTAGACATAAGCATATATGTTTATCAAAACACAATATAGACTCTGACATCATGCCTGCTATAGAGCATGAACAACCTTTATCGACTTTTAAACATTTCTAGGGAAACATGCCATTCTACCCACTTGCACTTACAACTGTGGGCATTCTGAGACCCTGTGAAGGAGGCGTTTGATGGACAGGAGAAAGAGGATGAGTTGCAGGAGCAGGTGGCTTTAGTTACCCTGCAGGGCATCATCCGTTAGCCCTGCTTCTCAAGTCAGGAGGCAGAGTCCCTTATGGCCTCAGCCCAAGTCTATTTGTATGTGAGAACCCCTGCCCATCAGCTATAGACTGTAGCTACAGCTAATCATCAAGATCTTGCCCCGCACAATCTTCTCTGTAACATCATGTCCTTTGGACATAATTTTTCATTTCACTTCCATAAAACCAGTTCCATTAACACTAAGGGAGTACAGAGTACTCTGTGCCTAGCACTCTAAGAGCTTTATGTCTGTGAATTTATTTACTCCACACCACAACCCTGCAAACAATAAGCTCTTCCCATTTGGGGCACACTGTAAGGAACTTGCTCGAGGTCATACAGATGTAAGTGGTGGACAACACCAAACAGGGACCCCAGAGGCCAGCTGCTCCAGTTTCTGTCCTAATCTTTTTCTAAGGCTGGGCTGATGTCCTCAGACCCATGGTTTTGGCAAAACAATACCTCAAGGTATGGTACTTTGGTATGCTGATCAAACTGAAAAAGCCTAGAAAGCAGGGAGGGGCTTTCTCTGAAGCTCCCTCTCTCTACCATAAAGGTGGATCCTCCAAAAGATACTCAGTTGTTATGAATCCCTTCCCCACGTGTCTCATCAACCAGGGGGGAATCACAGGAAGGAAGACCAGAGCCCAGATGGCTTTGCCACAAGCTATCACCTGTTCTTCAGGCCCATCAGTCTCCCCTAAAAATTACTTATTCTCTCAATTGCCCACACTCCCCACCCCCTTTCCCCTATGAAGCAGGTAGATGAGCGCTTAAGCCTCACTGTGATATTGGGTACTCAATTTTCTTTCCTGTGAAGCCCCATGCATGCAATACATTTGTACGCCTTTCCCCCTGTTCATCTGTCCACCAGTTTATTTCAGACTATGTGATCAAGTCTCAGAAATGTGGGGGAAAGTTTAAACTCCTCTCCAACAGCAAACCATTCTTCTACAGAGCCACCTTGACCTGCCCCTTTAATAAATGTGGGAATAGCAGAAAGATTTGTCCTTTATTACCTTGAAGACAATGTACCTGGCGTCTAGAAGCAGAATAAAGGCCCTCTAAGCTTACCAACAAAATTTAGGAAGAAAGAAATTGAATACAAAAAAAATAAACTGCTGGTAAGACTTTTCTAAGTTTCTCAAGATTCTTAGAAGAAATTCAAGCTATAGAAATAAACATAGCAATCATCAACTATCTTTTTTTTATAAATAGGTTTCACTGGATAAACTCAGGTGGTGCCTGGCCTTCCTCCAGCCCTCACCCATACAACTCACCACTACCCACCCTCACCTCAAATCAAATATATTTCCTTATGAGAATGCTGAGGCAGGGAAGAAGGTAAAAAACTACAGAATTCCCACCACACAGGCTGTCTTTTATAAAAAACATGCCAATGTTTCCGAGAAATACTTGGGATGCCAAAGTTCTGCAAATTCAGCTTCATGATTCTCACTTTATTTCCTATCTTATTTTTTAAATTATTTATCTATTTAGGAATTTGGGAGAGACAGCTTTTCTCACCCTAACCACTTTATATTTCTCTGGCCAAGAGTAGATTGTTTTCCCCACACACTGGGCTGGGAAAACCTCGTGTCATCTGCTCACTCCCAGGAGCAGCCTGACGTGTTGGCAAGGACCGAGTCAGAACATTGCGTCAGAGCATCGCGTGCTTCACCTTACGGCCGGCTCACCTTGTCCAGTGTGTCATTCAGGGCAGCCAGCGTCTGTATTTTGGCAACATTTGCAATGGCACTGTGAAGATGAAAAGAAACGTCAAACAGGACTTGCATTTCCTCCTGGAAAGGCAAAATGATTTACACACAGGGCTGTCTCTTTGACCTTCAAGTTTTCACCCAGCTTGGCAATACCTAGAAGACATTCTGCCTCTGTGTACCCATGTGCTACAACAAGCTCCGTAGGCTGTTTAACTTTCCATTTAAGTATAATACACGTACAGAAAAATGCACATATTGTAAGTATATAGCTCAGTACATTTTTTTTTTCAGTACTAGTGATTGAACCCAGGGACATTCTACCTCTGAGCTACACCCCCAGCCCTATTTTTATTCTTTATTTTGAAACAGGGTATCACTAAGTTGTGGAGGGCCTCACTAAGTTGTTGAAGCTGGCCACCAACCTGCAATCCTCCTGTCTCAGACTCCCAAGTACTGGGATTACAAGCGTGCGCCACCATACCTGGCTAAATTTTTTTTTTTTTTTTGGTGGTACTGGGGATGGAACCCAGGGGTATTCTACAACTGACCTATATCCCCAGCTCTTTTTATTTTTTATTTTGAAGCAGGGTTGCTGAGGCTGGGCTTGAACTTGCAGTACTCCTGTATGAGTCTCTCAAGTTCTGGGATTACAGGCATGCACCACTTTGCCCAGCTAGCTCGGTGAATACTAACAAATAGAAAATACTAGTCAAGCCAGCTGTCTCTAAGGATAACCCCTGCCCTGGCATACAGCCCCATAGGTTAGTTCCGACTGTCTTTGAATTTCATAAACTGAACCATTCATAGCATATTCTCTTTTGTGTCTGGCTTCCTTCTCTCAGGCCAGGTTATTTTGTGGGATGTTTCAGTCAGGGCTGATTCTGCAGTACGGTGTCTGGAAGGAAGGTCTGTGCTTGGCATATTTTTTTCTGGATGGTTTGTGATGGTCACTAGAAGTTGTTAGGAAATGGACATAGATTGATGATGCTTAAAATTTTCCTACAATATATTTTTTAAAAGTTATTCTCCAAGGATCCGGGTTCGTGGCCAGCCTCAGCTACTTAGTGAGGTCCTCCACAACCTTAGTGAGACCCTGTTTCAAAAATAAAGAATAAAAAATAGGGCGGGGGGTGAAGCCCAGAGGTAGAATGCCCCTGGGTTCAATCCCCGGTACTGCCAAAAAAGAAAAAAACGTTATTCTCCAAGAAGATGTAAGGAGATGCATTTGTCTGTGAAAACAGGGCTCTCCTGTCTGGTGCACACACCTATGCAGGAGTTGTGAACAGCAAAGGGGGCTGACAGTGGGGTGATGCGGCTTAAGCTTCAGCACCTCTCAACTCACAGGCTCCCTCTGAAGCCCCCCGGGAGTGGTGCTAGCCAGTTCATATTTGCGATTTTTCCTTATTTTTTATTAAAATGCCCCTCCCCTACCATTCTATAAGCTTCAACCCTCCCATAACCTGAATCCATCCCTGGTAATTAGGGCAGCAGAGAGAGTGCTGTGGCTAAGTTTTGTAGAAGTCCAATTTCCATCTTTTAATGACTACTAGAAAACCACTGAGGTTTTTTTTGTTGTTGTTGTTGCTGTTACTGTTGTAAACTTTTTTTGTTTTATTTGTGGTACTGGGGATTGAACCTAGAGACATTCTACCTCCAAGCTATACCCCCAATCCTATTTTTTATTTTTATTTTGAAACAGGGTCTCTATAGGTTAATGAGAGTCTCACTACTTGCTGAGGCTGGCCGAGAACCTGTGATCCTTCTGTCTCAGCCTCCCAAATACTGGGATTACAGGTATGCGCCACCATACCTGGCTAACAGCTGAGTTTTTAAAGAAGGTTCGAATCACCAACTTTTTTACTCTCTATCCAACACCCCTTCCTGCATTGTTCAGATGATGTTAGAATTAATAGTGCAGTCTCCATTTTTCTGAGGTGCAAAGAAATGAATGGCCTGCACATTGACACCCAATGGAAGTCATTTCCAAGCCCCGATTCTTCATTGCCTGAGCCCCTCACCCAGGCGTGATAACCAGTGTGACAATAAATAGGCTCATGCTTGAATAAGGCTTTAGAAACAGAGCAGGCTCCCTAAATTACCAGCTCCAGATTTAAGGGCAGCCTGGAACCATACACAGCATGCATTCACTGTTCCAGGAACTGCCCTAGAGGCTAGGTTAGAATCAATCATGCACGCTTCCCACTTTTAAGAACTTAGAGCTTCGCTTTCCTCATGTGATGGTTGTTTTCTGATATCAACAAACAAATGAGCTGGGCATGGTGGCACATGCTTGTAATCCCAGTACTTGGGAGGCTGAGTGTGGGCACTATGAGGCCTGACTATGAAGCCTGACCAGAGGAGGTCTAGAACAAAGGACTCCAAGAATGGTGGGAAAGTAAAGAGAAACACCTCTAACCATCCCCCTGCCCCCAATCCCATAAATTTACCTGCTCTGGCCCCTGCTCAAACCCACCAATCTGAGAAATACATGCCTGCTTTGCTCTCCCTCCCTCCTAATGCCCCATAAAAAGCCCCTAGTCTGTAAGGAAGGGGGCTCCTGACTCTCGTGGACTCTTTCTCCAGTCAGTTCCCCCTCCCAGGCTTTACTTCAAATAAAGCCTGTTCTGGTCTGTTGAGCCGTGTGTCCCTTTTATCCCTACATTTTCTAACACTGAAACAGGAGGATCGCAGGTCCGCAGCCAGGCTCAGCAACTTAGCAAGACCCCCCCACACACACACAATTTAGTGAGACTTTGTTTCAAAATAGAAAATAAAATAAAATAGGACTAGGGGTGTAGCTCAGAGGCAGAATGCCCCTGGGTTCAATCCCCAGTACACAAGAAAGAAAGAAAGAAAGAAAGAAAGAAAGAAAGAAAGAAAGAAAGAAAGAAAGAAAGAGAAAAGTGATTTTAAAACATTTTATATGAAAGAGCCAAAGAAATCCGGGTCTGTTTCCTTCACATGTTCTTCCCAAGTCTTAAGGAAGCACCTTGAGCATCCTTGTATCAACACCTTTTGCATCATTCATAAACCAGTCTATGGAAACCATCTTAAAGTTGATAGTCTCTGAAGTGCCCCTCGCTACTGGGAGGAACCAGTTCTATGTTTCTTTCTTTTAGAAATTCATTTGTTTTCCTCAACCAAGGTGTAGAGTGGTTGGGTGGAAGGTGTATGGCCTTCAGCTCACAGCTCTCTGCTCAGTTCTGGGAACCACACAGTGTCAAGGTCATGGAGGAAGGAGAAACCAGGCTCAGCACTGTATGCCGCCTTCCGGCTATTCCAAATATAGTGCCCATTAGTTTCTTAAATAATTGAGCGATGAATTCAAAACAAAAAAGCCTTTTATTTTTAATCCAGGAGATTTGCTTCAGCAGAAAGTGTGTTGTGAAAACAGGGCCAGCTGAGGGACACTATTTTAAAGGCTGATCTGAAAATAGGAGAAAGGAACAAGTATGTCAGGTTTGGAGACAAACCTTAAAAAATAAGTAGGAGGCAGCTGGACCTGTTGCAGAGAGGAGGATGGGAGGGGGTCATGATGGGGCCCAGAGAGAGCCCTCTGTTGGTAGCTACTCCCTCACCCCAGTCACCACCTATCATGACCCCACCTATCCCAGCTGGCTGCATCCAACTGCAGAGGGGACTTTGGTTTGTCCTAAAATAACTTCTGGAGACAGAATCATCCAAAACTCCTGAAGGTGATGAAGGAGAAGGAATAAGCAACACCTACCTTGTCTTCTCTAATCCCGTTTTTTTGGTATGTCTCTCCAAGATGCTGATTTCTTGTTTTTTGGGAATTCGCATTCCTCCAGCTTTTACTATAAACAAGCATCAACGGAACAGCTTTGTTATTCACAGTATGAATTTAGATTTGAAAAGAGTTTTTGAATTTAATTGTTAAAGATCTAAAACAGCACGATAAAAAGAAAAATATGTATTTTTCTGGGGGAACAAAGTGGGGGCAGAGGAAGGGCTGTGGTCTGCTTCTTTATGCTTAAGGAGTTGGAAATGAAGTTGAAAAATCAGAAGGTTACAACTTAGATTTGGGAGTAGAATAACAACATACTCCCTTAGGCATTTCATTGAAAAACATTTTTTTCTCGTTATCAAACCAATTACATTCTTCATGATAGAAACTCACAATACAATGTGACCCTTGATTTTCCCACAAGATCAAAGTTTTTGCAAGGCTTGCATTTTTTTTCCAACCAAAGCTTTCAAAAGCCAGATTCCAAGAGATGAGCCCAAAGTCCAGGCACACAGTAAACACAGGCATTCCATTCAGTGGAGGTGCGTTACATTCCACTGGATACCCACCTTCCATCCCAGACCCCAAACCTCCAGGTCGGCCTCACGCAAAGGTTCTAATGAGTAATTAAACTGCATTAATAATCCTGCCATTCAAGAGATCAATTAGTGTTAATTAGGCTACAGATGACCTAACAGCAATCCAAGTGTTTAACAATGTCAGATGAGATCAGCTTTTGAAAGGGAACATCCCATTTCAGATTGCAAGTCAAAGCAAATACTTTTTTCTGTTCCCAGGAAATTTTGCACATCTAAAATCTGACAAGCTCAAATGAGAAATAGCTAAATGGACATTGATTTGTTTGAACTTGTTAATTCTTTTTATGGAAATGCCATATGGACAATTTTCTGAAACTAGTTCCAATAAAGTGAAAAATAAACCTGTTTCTCAATGCCCTTGTGATTTGACTTTATCAGTGTTCTTTAGAAATTATTTATTTTTTGGTTATGTAATACATGGAGAAGACACACAATTCAAAAGCATAAAAGTCTGCAGTCTGTTATTTCCCAACATCCCAGATCATCTCCCTAGATATTGCTAATGTTGCCAGCTTCCTATGTCTTCATCTACAGATATTCTATGCATTATTTTTTAAAAATGGTAGCATAAGATACACCTTGCTCTATATCTTATTCATTTTTCTCACTTAACCATTTACTTTGGAGAAAGTTTTATATTTATGTATCTGTAGCTGTCTTTTTGTGTGTGGTACTAGGGATAGAGCCCAGGGCCTCATGCCTGCTAGGCAAGTGCTCTACTCTTGAGTTATATCCCTAGCCCTTCTGTGTCTTTCTTCTTAATACCTGCTTTAGAAATCCATTATATGAACATTCTATGTTTACTTAACCGGTTTGCTGATGTTGGACATTTCATGTTTCTAATCCATTGCTATCATAAATGATGCTGCAACAAATATCCCGTTTATACATAGTTTTGCACCAGCACAAGTATATCTATGGGATAAATTCCTAGAAGTGATCTTTTTACAGCACTGAAGAGTATGTGCTTTAGGAATTTTGTTGCATCTTGTCAAATTGTCCATCAGAGAGACTGTACCAGTTTACAATCTCAGTTTAATATCTGACTGTTAGTGCTCCCTTGTTAAATTTCCTTTGCAAAATTTTGCTAGCTTTTCTTATTTTTTATAAGAACTTTAAAAACAGTTTGTCCATTCCCTATAAAAAAAATCTTGGTTTGTGTGTGTGTGTGTGTGTGTGTGTATTTAGTGGTCTGATTTTAAATTCGTAGATTTTTTGAAAGGGAAAATTTATATCATTATGTTGTTGGTGGCTCACTGTTCAAGAACATAGTGTGCTTTTCCATTGTTCGCATCTTCTCAGTTCCTTAGTAACTTGTTCACATAAATCTTGCACGTTTAATATTAGGTTCACTCTCTAAGCATTTATTCTTGTTGCTGCTGTTGTAAGTGGGATCTATTCTTATATTATTGATGTAATAGATTATTATCATTTTAATGTTATTACTTTTATGCCCAGAACTTACTGAATTTTCTTATTGTTCATTATAATTTTTGTAGATCCTTTCAGGTTGTCCAGGTTAAAAAAAAGATATAATCTGCAAAGAATAACATTGCCTCCTTCAGAATAACGTTAAATAGTGGTGATGGTAAATATATTTATCATTTTCATTTTTAATTTTTTTGTTTGTGCTGCTGGGGATCAAATCTAGGGTCTGGCACATGCTATGCAAGCACTCTACCACTGAGTTACATTTCCAACCTGACTTTAATTTTCAAGAGGTTCCTTTTAGTGTTTCCCCATTAAACATAATGTATACTTTGGTATCTCTCTCTCTCTCTCTCTCTCTGTGTATGTATGTATATATATATATATATTTGTATATATTTTTATCATGTTAATGAAATATTACTTTACTGGGTCTAAAATTATACATAGATATTGAGTTTTGTCAAATGACTTTCAACATTCATAGATATGATTATATGAATTTTTCCCTTAATATGGTTCATTAGATTCATGGATGCCTTACTATTAAACCATTCTTGCATTCATGGAATAAACTCCACTTGATCGTTTAAATTACCTTTTTTAAAAAATTGATTACATAAGTAACTCTGGGTTTTATGATGCTAGATTCCTTTTAGGAAAGACAATGCTATTCTTATACATAATCTTCTTTAAATTCTTTGTTTAAAAAGCATACAAAGTCATTAGCAACAGAAATGAAATTATGTGGAAACATCATCTGAGCAGCCCTAGAATACAGGTGAAATAAACTAGGAAGAGGGCTTCCTCGGGAAGAAGTTTGAGGAGTACGCGCCTCTGTATGAGGGGTGGTGTCTCTTCACAGTGCTATTGTCTATTCTGCCAAGAAGACTCAAGTAATGGGTCCGGGGCTTGGTCCTCCAATATACTTCCTAACTGTATTTTCCATTTTCCTTGTGATAAGTGTTTTTCCAATATGGTGTGCTATAATTATTGGTAGTGTTTCTTTGTTTTTCATGATGCTATGATTTTTACATATTTTCTTCTGCCTGGATTAACCATTATCATCAACTACAGAAGTAAAAATTTCATAGTTAAAATAAGCAATAGTATAACATGAGAAGACCTTTGGAATGTTGAGCTCATTTGGAACTCACTCATTTGGAAGGACATTGATAATCTGAGAGACTGAAGAGGAGAGGGACCAGAGTGAAGGGAGCCATGTTACATGAGGAACTAGGGAATCTGATGCAATTGTTTCTGAAGAAAAGCCCCAAGGGAGCTTACGTAAGCATCGTAAAAGGTCTGAAAGGTAGCTGGGTGTGGTGGCACAGGCCTGTAATTCTAGTACTTGGGAGGCTGAGACAGGTGGTTGTCACAGGTTTGAGGCCAGCATTAGCAACTTAGCAAGACCCTGTTTCAAAATAAAATAGGGCTGGTGGTATAGCTCAGAGGTAGTACTGGTACTGGTACTGGTACTGGTACTGGGTTCAATACCCAGTACCAAAATAAATAAAAAAAGATCTGAAAGGCTGTCATGTAGGGGAGGAGGAATGGTTTCCTGGTAAGAAAATGTTATATGGCATGAGCTCTACTACTCCCAAGAGACATGACTGCTAGAGTTTGGATATGGTTTGGGTTTGTCCCCAAGGATTCATATATTGGGAGTTTGGTTCTCAGTGTGGCAATATTGGGAGGGAGGACCTTTAAGAGATGGGACCTAGCGGGAGTCCTTACATCAACTGAGAGAGTCCCCTTGGAAGGCATCGTGGGACCCCAGTCTCTCCTTTGCTTTCTGTTTGGTGACATGATCTCTCTTACATGTGCTCCTGCCATTTGCCATAAGGTCCTCCCCAGAGCTGAGCTGATGCCAGTGCCATGCCCTCGAATCTCCAGAACTGTGAGCTAAATAAACCTTTTTAAATTATAAAGTTAGCCTGACTCTGTTATTTCATTATAGTAATGAAAAACTGACTCACACAGTGGCCTTGAGCAAGATACTTAATCTCCTCTCAGGCTTAGTTTATGTGTCTTTCAAAAGTGAATAATACTGAATGCTTGGGGTTGTTGTAGTGAATAGAGGTGACCTACGCATCTGATGTATGGTAGGCACTTAATAATTAGTAGTCATTATTATTTAGGTTTATTTTATATTGTCCCAGAGGTGAGAATGAAAACAAATGATGGAAGTACCATCGCCTGGTAGAATAATGAGATCCTTGCCCCTCAGTGTATTCAAGTGAAGGAAGGAAGTTCATATGTCATGGATACCTTAGGAGAATCCTGGGGAATTTGGCAGAAGTCAAACGAGATGATCTTTATTATAAAATCCTTACTGTGATTCTATCTCTTCTCACCTATCTCCAGAAGCAAATCTATCACTTCTCATCCTTTGGAAAGAACATAGGCCCTTAGAGAAACAAATGCCAAAAGACATTAAGGAAAGCACATGAACATGATGGTTTTTCATTCTTAAGAACAATAAAGCAGAGACATGATGGGGGTAGGAATTAAAAGTCCTTCCCAGAAGATCCTTCCCTCCATCCATCAGTCTTTGAATCCTATTATAGGGCCATGGGTTCTAACTCTGGTTTAGGAAGCATAAGGAATCCACACCTTGGGTTTCCTTACACAGTACTTGCACCAACCTTGTTCTGGGAGGCAATCTCCCTTGTCAGCCATGTACAGTGGAGAAAAACAGAAGACAGTATCCCTGGGCTGTGGATGGGTACACTGAAGTATAGATGAAGGGTCTCACCACATTAGGGTGACTGAACCAGATGGAACCAGTTTATGGGAGGGTCATCTTCAAAGCTCTGCTGGGAACACTGGTCACACTAGTCTCCCTGGATCTAGGTGAACCATCATTTACAACCCCACACAATCATATTCTGGCCCATTTTGCTTATACTGGATAAATCTGAGTCAAGGAATCTTTTCAAGGTCTCACTGTATCAAAATAAACTCATTTAAGTTTGTAATCCACCAGGCATAGTGGTGCATGCCTGTGATCCCAGTACTTGGGAGGCTGAGACGGGAGGATCACAAGTTTGAGACCAGCCTCAGCAACTTAGTAAGGCCCTCCACAACTTAGTGAGGCCCTGTTTCAAAATAAAAAGAATAAAATAAAAATAGGGCTGGGGGTGTAGCTCAGAGGTAGAAAGTCCCTGGGTTCAATCCCCAGTACCACATACACATGAACAAAAAAATTTAAAAAAACAAATAAATTTGTAATCATACATGTTAACTCCATGTTTGGGAAAATATTGTCTTTTGAATCTCTATTGAAAGACCAACCAGAAATGGGCAAAGTAAAATATGAATTGATTCAACATTAACGTGACCTAAGTACAAATTCGAATACAAATGCTTAAAGTAAGACTTTAGGAACTTGAAAAAGGAACTTGGGGCAGAAAATGAAAGAGAGATACTCTTTTGGATTATTTCATTAGAAAACCTAAATTTAAACCAGGAGTGGTGACACATACATGTAATTCCAGTACTTGGGAGGCTGAGACAGGAGGATTGCAGATTCAAGGATAGCTTCAGCAAATAATGAGACTCTCACCAACCTAGCAAGACCCTGTTTCAAAAGAAAAATAAAAAATAGGGCTGGGGATATAGCTTGGAAGTAGAATGTCCCTCCCTGGGTTCAATCCCCAGTAAAAGAAAAAAAAAAGAAAGAAAGAAAGAAAGAGAGAGAGAGAGAGAGAGAGAGAGAGAGAGAGAGAAAGGAAGGAAGGAAGGAAGGAAGGAAGGAAGGAAGGAAGGAAGGAAGAAAGAAGAAAGAAAGAAAGAAAGAAAGAAAGAAAGAAAGAAAGAAAGAAAGAAAGAAAGAAAGAAAGAAAACCTGGGGAAAATTCAAGCTTTGCTTTTCTATCCCTGCATGAGAGTTTTATTCTTATGAGTAGATTTTGTGGTTTATAAACTTTAGAAAATACACCTTGTAGTTTCAAAGTTAAGATTTTCCAGTCATTTTGCACACTTTTTGGTAGAGAGTAATCAAGATAAAAACAAGCCTGCAAGAAAAATTAGGCCTTTCCTTCACTAATCCATGGAGAAAAGGGGGGGGGAGGCACACCGCACTGTAAACTGCCTCATGACTGAGATCTTCTATTTGAAGATTTTAATTGGAAAGTGAATGTTTATAAAATGTTTACTTTGCATTCATAGTTGATTTGTCAGCAAATTTTTGGTTGCCAATCAAGACCCAAAACCCCTCATCGAGAGAAGGCTGTGAAGAGAGCGGGTGTTAGAGCAGGGGTTTGGCATGTGGCTCAGTTTATCTCCAGTCTCAGTTCCACTGCCCTCTAGTTGTTTGGCTTTGGTCAAGTTCCTCCACCTTGCTGAGTTTCAGTTTGCTCCTCTGTGAAACATTGTCCATCTGCTGGACTGCTGCCATGTCTAGAAGATTCTGTGCCATGCCAGGTGCATAGTCAGCTTTGAGCCAATGTCATCAGATCCCTATCCCCTGTGACATTTGGGGCAGTGGGTCTTGCAGCCTCTCTCTTCTAGCTTCACGGATCTGTTCCTCTCCAAACCCCCGCTCCTAAGTTGAGCAGATGGAATTGAATAAATCAAGCTGTGTGTGTGTGTGTGTGTGTGTGTGTGTGTGTGTGTGTTACTGGGGATTGAACCCAGGGTTGTTCTATCTCTGAGCTACACACCCAGCCCTATTTTATTTTAAATTTTGAAACAGGGTCTAAGTTGTAGAGGGCCTCACTAAGTTGCTGAGGCTGGCCGCAAACCTGTGATCCTCCTGTCTCAGCCTCCCAAGTACTGAGATTATAGGACCATGCCAGGCTTGTTTTTGTTTTCTTAAACAACACTGATCCTTAAGCAGTTATGTTATTCCCCAGCTGCATTAGTTTCACATTTTCTGATTCCCCCTCCCTCCAGACTTTCCTCTTTCTTTAATTTTTTTTTTTTTGCAGTACTGGGGATGGAACCCAGGGCATTCTACCTCCGAGCTATACCCCCAGCCCTATATTTTATTCTTTATTTTGAAACAGGGTCTCACTAAATTGCGGAGGGCTTCACTAAGTAGCTGAGGCTGGCCGCGAACCTGGATCCTCCGGTCTCAGCCTCCCAAGTACTGGGATTACAAGCATGTGCCACCACACCCGGCTCTTCCTCTTTCTTTAATGAGCCAGAAAACTTCTCAAAGGAAACAGTTGTGACCCTTCTGATGGTTAGCTTAAACCAAATTAAAAGGTGCAGAGAATAAAGGAAAAACTCATGGATGACTGCTATTCTTTCTATTTATCATCCCCTTCCACTCGCACATATTTGGTACTGCTGTTCAATGGGTTTCTTATAAGAGCGCGGCAAGTCAAAAAAGCAGAAAATTCAAAGTTATGCTTCCTAGAGCCCAGGCCACCTCATGTTTAATGTAGTCTTGTTTCACAGCACAAATGTAGAACCAGGGCTAACAGAAGTGCAATATATTATATTAATATACATCAAAGAAAAACTGCTAAGCACTCTGCTTGTAGGTGGGAGAGATACAGCCGGCTGATTTCTGAGTGGTTTCATTTTTAACTATGATGGGGCCAGCACAAGTATCTTTTCCCATGCATTTTCTTTCTGTTTTGACGACCGCGGTAGTGCTTAATGCAGCTCGAAAACCAGGGTGTGTTGAAATTGGGAGGATAATTTCTGCTGACTGCAATGTGTTTTACTAGGTCTGAATTTTTATTTTTTATTTTTTGTGGTACTACATGTACTCTACCACTGAGCTACATTCCCCAGCCTCTAGGTGTACATTTTGTAAGGGTTAATATTCATGTGCCAGTTACTTTACATAAACTATGTCTTCTAACATCAATCTAATAAGGTTTTTATGATGATTATTCATTAACTCCCTTTTCAGAGATGGGAAAATTGAAGCTCAGAGATGTGGCATGAAAGGCAAGTTCGAACTCAGGCTTGATTCCAAAAGCCATGTCATACCTTTGCATCATATCACATTGACTTTCCGTTTTCAAGGTTTTATATTTTGCTTGCAACAATCAGGTGAAGATTTAATAGAATTTTGGCATCTAATTATTTTTGTTCCATAAATAAAATTTTGCACTATTGCAAAATGGTTCAGACTTAAAATATGTAGTGAGACCAGCTGAAGGATAAGGCTTCTTTGTTCTCTTGTGCTCAGTGGGGAGGCAAAAGTCTGCCTTCATCTCCATTCTAATTATCCCAAACCTCTTATCTGTAGTGTCACAGTTCATAATAATTAATTGTCATGCTAGAGGCATTGTGACATGCTTGATGGAGTCATGGTGTGCTATGTATACAGAGTAATTAGCAATCATTAGTGGTGGGGACAGAAAGTTCTGGGTGGTTTCATTCAAATTTTCATTTAGTTAAGTTTATCTTTGTGTTCTTTGCGCATAAATATAATTTTGCAAATCAGGTCTTAGCTTAACCATTTTTTTGAAGGATGGGGTAGAACTGGAGGAAGAGAACAGGTTCTTTTTTCTTATGTCTTTATCTATGTCATGAATTTCTCTTCTAATAAGTGGCATACATAGCTCCCGACCATTAGTTAGCATCATTACCTTTAAGTATAATGTTAAATATTGCTAAGCACCATTACAAATATAAAATGTCGGTAGTCTGCCAAAAGAGATCAGGGCACGTTGTCAGAACTGGAAACCCAGAATGAGTAGTAAAAATCCTAACTCTTCAGATGGGCTGCCCACCAGAATGCATTGGGAATGCCTCAGGTTTTGACTCTTTGCCGGGGCGTACCTGCCATTGTACTCTGCAGCAAAGATAATTGAAATAAACTGGGCTTAGAGATGCCAAAGAATTATACCAATAACTAAATCTTGAAAATGGAGAAAGGCAAGCACAAAAGCAGTCAAGTTTTTGAGGTCTTTCTTAAGGAAAAAAGAAGGAAGGCAGTTGAAAAAACATAAAATGACTAAAAATACGCCTGTACATCCCAGCCTGTCTACACAAACATATGATTAAGTACAATAAAACACATTTCTATATTCCAGGGGGTTGATAGAAATAATACAAGTTTAAAAAAAAGACAACCGTGGATACTTTGCAAAACATCTTGGTAGCTACCTTTTTTCAGTCAGCACCCCTCTAGTCCTTGTGCGCTTATTAAAAAGTGCTTCTCAAGCCGGGCATGGTGGCACACACCTGTATTCCCAGTATGTGGGAGGATCACAGGTTTGTGGCCAGCCTCAGCAACTTAGCAAGACCCTCTGCAACTTAGTGAGGCCCTGCTTCAAAATAAGAAATAAAATAGGGCTGGGGGTGTAGCTCAGAGGTAGAATGCTCCTGGGTTCAGTCCCTAGTACCACAGGAAAAAATAAAGTGCTTCTCAGCAAACTACATCCCTGATAACACTGCCAGCCCCAAAGCTTGAGGAGGGAGAGATGAGGTTGCTGTCCTCTGTGGGTATGAAGTCAGACGAGGTACAGGCATCTCCGGGAGACTGAGTCTGAGAGCTGGGACCTCTAGGGAGGAAGGTTTCCATGGCAGCAAGTCATCCAGGTGTGGCTAACCTACAGCCAGGAGGGAAGGTACAGCTTCCCTACCTATCCCTTTCTACAAGCACCTAGTCGAGTCCCTTACACTTCCATAGATCATTAAGTTCTGATTCCACAGGGGCCTGAGAAATTCCCAGGTGGTTTTATGCACAAGCTACAGATCAAAGAAACAGGAGGAAATCAGGCTGCAGGAAGCTAAAGTAATAGTGGGTGGGTGGAGAACCTCCCCTCTGCTGGCTGGCTCCGCTGGGGAGCTCCTGTTGGCACTGCTGGAAGGAGGGGAAGCAGCTTTCTGCAGGACAGGGCAGGTGGGGGCCTACCTGCCGGAGGATGCCCCCTTTCCAGCGGGGACAGCAGGACTTGCACTTCGTTTGCCATAGCTGGTACCAGTGCCTTGCAAGTGCTCTGGAGGCTGAGTGCCAGCTGCAGCTGCCCCACCGCACCCACCCTGGCTTTATACAGCAGGGGGCGGGGCCCCTCAAGGGCATTGCTGAGCAGCAACAGGGCTTGTCACCTAGCTCTGTGGCAACCTGCATCTCCCTGGCAAGTTTTTTCTTCGAAGGAAACTTTAATCTTCTTTCCTTAATCTGGGAAGGCAAGGTAGATATCCACAGGAGACAGGAAGTTCTTATGTTCTTTCTGGGAGGAAGGGTAGAGGATGGGAGTTGGGTGGAATTCTTTTTCTCTCCAACTATTCTTTCCTCCAGGAAGCACAGTGCACCTACACGTGACAGGCCCTTTGTCAAATCTCTGCGTGACAAAGAGGACAAGACAAGAGCTTTGCTTCAAGATGTCTGAAGTCTTTCTGGAGCGATGACTATAAACAAGCACTATGCCTGTGTCCCAGTCTTTGTAATTACAAGCATCTGTACTCAAAAAATAATTGGAGATGCCTACAGAGGTTTTTGGACAGTGAAAGTAATCATATATTTCTTTTCTTCAGTTTTGATGGGAATCAACACATACATCCCCGAATAGAGAGGGACAGTTTAAATAAATTAAGATAAAGCCATGAGAATACTTAGTAATGCTATAAATCATGTTTTCAAATAATATTTAATGATGCAAAATATTAATAAGATGGCAAAAAAGTAGGCTAGAAACATTTAATGCAAATTTTGTTCACAAAAAAAAACCACAAAGAACAAATTTAAGCTTAGACATTGTTGTATCTCCAGGGCCAAAGTTTCACATTTGGCAGGTACTTAGACTATTTCTTAGTTCTTCAATTAAAAATTGTTCTTCAAAAACCACTGTTAAGAAAATGAAGACAAGCTACAAACTAGGAGAAAATATTTGTAGAATACAATTCTGATGAAGTACCAGCAACTAGAATATATAGATAATCCTTACAACTCAATAATAATAAAGCAGACAACCCAATTTAAAAATGGGCCAAAACTTCATGTAGTAGACATTAACAGATAAGCACATAAAAAGATGTTCGAAATCATTAATCATTAGGGAAATGTAAATTAAAGCCACAATGAAATACTACTATTTATATATTAGAATGCTTCAACTGAAAAAAAAAGGAAAATACAAAATGTTGGTAAAGATGTTGGAGCAACTGAAACTCATACATTGCTGAGAAAATGCAAAAAAGCAAAGGCCTTTGGGAAGTAGGTTTGGCATTCTCATAAAATTTAACATACACTTGGTATATACAATATGACTAGTAGTCCAATTGCTATGAATTTTCCAAAGAGAAATGAAAATACATGTGCATAAAAAACATATGTATAAGTGTTTTTAACAACTTGTTTTATTTATTTATTTATTTATTTATTTATTTATTTATTGTGGTACTGGGGATTTGGGGATTGAACCCTGGGGCCTTCTACCTCCAATTATACCCCCAGCTCTATTTTTTATTTTATTTTATTTTTTTGTTTTTCTTTTTTT
>PVJS01035107.1:0-21199 GCA_004027185.1 Glis glis | reverse complement strand
CCCTCCGCAACTTCATGAGACCCAGTTTCAAAATAAAGTATAAAAAAAAATAGGGCCGGGGGTGTGGCACGGAGGTAGAACGCCCCTGGGTTCAATCCCCAGTACCGCAAAAAAATTAGTTATTCATATTTATTTACATATTTTAAATGACATTCACAAATTTTGGTACACCATGTCCAATTAGAAGAAAACTTTTCTAAGTAATTCTCTAGAAATAAACATAAATACATATGGTCCTCTACTTCACAATGGCTTGACTTAAGATTTTTTTCAGCTTTATGATAATACAAAAGCTATATGTTTTCAGTAGGAATCGTACTTTGAAATTTGAATTTTGATCATTTTTCCAAGCTAGCAATATGCATACAGCACTCTCAACACTGATCAGTGGCAGCCAGACACAGCTCCCAGTCAGCCATGCAATCACACAGGCATACTGTGTTGCCAGCATTTTTGTATACTGAGTTTTCTGCTTTCACATCCCATCATGTGCATTTTGAACTTATAGTGAGTTTAATAACCCCATCATAGATCAAGGAGCATCTGTATGGTAGATATAAATATATCTGAAATTTGCCAGTGTTATTGATAAACTTCAATCTCTTTGACCTCAAAATTGCAAGTCTAAATTGATTGTGCCAATCACATATTTTAAATTAGACTCTAGGCCTAACATTATTTTAATCAATGATGGTAGGCATGAAGTCTAATGAATAAGAATCTACTCTCTTCCTTCCACATTCATGGTATAAATGCATTTCCTTGACAATCAATGTCAGGCCTGGCCATGTGACTTATTGTGGTCAATAAAATATGAACAGAGGTGATATGTGTCACTTTCTAGTTAGAAAACTTTAAGGGCCAATGCTGTGTTTTCTTCCCTAAGACTCGTTTATCAGGAATGTTCTAGATATCAGAGTATCCATCGATGTCCCTGATGAGCACACTATGAAGTGGACCTCCTGCCTAGCCCTTATAAACACAGAGATCGAGCAGAAAAAAACTTTAGCCTCCATGATTTGTATGTTATTGATTATCACAGCCCAACCAAGCCTATCCAGACCAATATCCAGTCCAAATTTTCTTAACTTCTTTGAGCACTTATGATGCCAATGCAAGCAGAATATTTTCAAACTTGATACATAAATTATTGCTACTGTGGATCTGACCCTATTAAACATTCCCATGCTAAATTTTCCTAAGTTTAAAAGATGCTTGCCTACTGCATAAGTAATCATCTCAAACATTTTAAAAATTATCTCCTTCTATGATCTGAAAGTTGTTTCCCCCCAAAATTCACATATTGCAATCCTAACACCCAAGGTATTAGGATCTGGGGACTTCATACAAGAATTTCATGATCCGTCAAGTTTAATGAAGTATTCTTCACTGGCCTCATTCTATGGAGCTGGTTGTTACTCAGCATAACTGCACACCACTGCTGGACAACTGGGCCTTTTTTATGCCCAGAGTGTTGGTTAATTATATCTGTCTATTTGATTGGATCATAGTGCCCTGATTTTTGTTCAACATTATTCTGGGTGTTTTGGAGATGGTGTTTTGGGGTGAGATTAGCATAAGGTGGTGGGCTTCATCCAATCAGCTAAAGGACTACATAGAACAAAACAACAGTCTCAAGTCAGGGGATGTAGCTCATTGGTAGAGCACCTGCTTGCCATGCGCAGGGCCTAGACCGATCCCGGCACCAGACAAAAAAAAATAATAATAACAAAACAGCCTCATGAGTAAGAAAGAAATTCTCCAATCAACTGAGTTTGGACTTTATCTGAACATTGCTTCTTCCTTGTTCTGCAGCAGGACTGGCCACAGACTTAACTAGAACATTGGATCTCGTGGGACTCCGGCCTGCAACCCACCCTGCATATTTTGGACTTGCCAGTCTCCATAAGCATTTCAGCCAATTCCTTATAATAAATTTCATCACACACACACACACACACACACACACACACACACACACTACTGGTTCTGATTCTCTGGAGAACTCTAATAGATCCACATTGTTCCCTGATGTCCCTCAATCTTTGAGTTTGTTCCCATTTGTTTGGGTGTTGAAAGAAAACAGACTGGAAACTAATTTATTCTTACTCTATCTCCCATTTATCTTTTTTAAATATTTAGAAAATATCTGACTTCTGTGGGAAATCTGCAGAATGCATTTTCTGTGTTTAACTATTATAACCCCTTCAGAGTATAATTTCAAAATTATTTAAAGCAATTGTTTGTCCTAATAGTTTTTTTTTTCAGTACTGGTAGTTGAAACCAGGGGCATTCTACCTCCAAGCTACAATCCTAGCTCTTTTTAATTTTTTGTTTTGAAACAGGGTCTTTCTAAATTGCTGAATCTGGTCTCAAACCTGCAATCCTCCTTTCTCAGCCTCCCAACTTGGATTACAAGTGTAGAACACTGTACCCAGCTTTTTTATCATTTTTATTGTGAACTTAATAGCAAAACGGGAGTTGAAGTCACTAATATGTGTCTTGGAGAATCTGACATGCAAAGAAGAGAATCCATGTCCTGGTATGGTGCCTTCTTAGTTTAGTGCTGTAAATAAATAGATTTAGAGACAATTTTGTAGATCAAAGTACCGTTTTATACCATGTTGAATAGAGACATAAAATTTTAAGATTTACTAGAGGAAACATTGAGATTCTATCCTCTACTTAATTATTAAAAACATCATATGACAAATTGTCCCATAGATTGAGAATATGCTTGCCTACCCTGGGGCAGAATAAAGGCAGTAAACAGCTCAGCATCCTTTTTGATATATTTGAATCCTATCTAACCATTTGTCTAATATTATGTACTCAGGAGAGATTAAAATATAAACTCTTTAGTTTCTATTCAGTCACTTGGTCCTAAGATATAGATGAGAAACAAAACAGTTTCAGAGACTTATATATTATGAGGCTAAGTAGGAAAAATTAGTTGCTATTCAGTAATTTAGGGTATTTAAGAATCGTTTCTTCAGAGAAAGAGAAGTGATGAACTGTGGCGGCCACGACAACAGAATATGAAATCAAGAAATCCTGGCTCAAATGTCCTCTCAATCGCATAGCTGAACCACTTTGTTAAGATCCAATATCCTTGTCCATAAAAGAAGATAATCATAATTTCCCTGCAGGCCTGTTATTAAAGTTAAAGATAATATATTAAAAACCTCAAATTAGGACCAGGTAGTATTATTTTACACAATTTTTAAATTGCCCTTCACCCTGTGCAAGCTGTAGACTTGTAGAATAGGTAAAATTATATTGTTTTGATAGATTTTTATTCCAATAAAGTTTTTTGCTAGAAATTGTAAAATTCACTGTTAGGTTTCTTGGTCAAAAGGAAATGAAATGCCAAACTTCTGTTTCTTTGATGAAGGAACTAGACTACAAGACAATGTAAAAATATATATTCTAAACCCAAACTATAGGAAGATGGGAGAAGAAGAGAATAAATAAAGAAAATATTGCAGCAAATTTTGTTCAATTTCAGGTATGTGTGGTACACATATTTCTACTCTAAGATCTGGAATTTTTCTGTTGTAGGTGAAAGTTAAGCAATTTGCTTTTCTAGGAGTAATTATGTATAAAAAAAAAAAGACGGGCGAAATGCATTTTTTAAAAACCTATTCTAGAGGCAGCAACCAAGTGATCAAGAGAACAGCTTCTGAAGTCAGATTCCCCAGGGCTGTGTCTTACTAGCTGTTTAGTGTGTGTGATCCCAGATCTACATCCAAATACTGAGGATGTAATGTTCCTAACTTACGGAGTTGTTGAGAGAATTAAATTAATACACAGTAGTGCTTAGGATGGCACCTGGCATGTACTAATATTTGTTAAGCACTCGTTGTTGTTTTTATTATTGCTGATAACTAAACAGGAAAAAATCAAAAACTACACTCTGGAAAAAAGACAGAGCTCTTGAGGAGAAAATTTAGAATCAAGACCAATCTTGAAAGTGTTCTAGATCTTGGCCAAATCTCTTTATAAAGTAATTTTCTGTTCTCTTTAATATTTTCAAGCAGATTCTGTCAAATTAAAATAAGTGCTAAAGACTGCCTCAAATAAGTCATTAAAAAGCATCTGGAAATCTGAGAGTAGTAGATAAAAATGGATCCAGAGACCTATATTTTATCCCAGTTTTGTTGTTTGCTATCATTTGGTTATTGGAAATATGTGTGAGCATTTGCTAAATAACACTGTATAAGAAATGATCTCCAAATCTCTTTGGGTTATTACAAGCAACTAAATTATTTTTCATATAATGATCTGTGAGACAGTGATAGTGACTGTGCTCCAGGCTGTATCTGTTTCATGTCTCTTTAGAACTGTGTTAGTCAGCTTTGGGTCACTGTGACCAAAATACCTGGCAAGAACAACGTAGAGAAGGAAAGGTTTATTTTGGCTCAGGGTTTCAGAGGTTCAGTCCATGGTCAGAAAACTCCAAGGCAGAAATATGGTGGAAGGAGGTGGCAGAGAAAAGCCACTCAGTTTGTGGCAGCCAAGAAGCATAGAGAGGAAGGAGCTGAGGAAACAATAAATCCTTCTAGGACATGTCCACAGTGACCCATTTCCTCCGGCCATGTCCCATCTGCCTAGAGTTACCACCCAATAGTAACAGTCCATTAAAATTATTAATCCATAAAATGGGTTAATCTGCTGATGAGGTGACAAGCCCTCACAATCAAATCATTTCCTAAAAGCTCCACCTCTGAACTTTGCTACATTGGGGATAATGTTTTCAACACATGAGCTTTTGGGGGACATTTCACACCCAAACCCTAACAGCATCTCTCAAAACTGATACTGCTGTAGTGACCCGGGATAATTTATTCTCCTGTCAGAGGATGAAGGTAAAGCCTAATGACATGAGCAAATTTAACACCTCACTTGGATGGGAAGTGTACCATATTTGCTCACATTCCATTGGCCAAAATGAGTCATGTGACTTGGTCCAACAGCAATGGAAAAAGGAAGTACATACCTCTTGTGCTGGTATGGAAGGGGTAGCATTTGCTGAATAATAATACAATCTATATACTTGCCCAACTGTAAGAGTCCCATCAAATTTAAAACCTAGAGTGAGCATTTCAGTGTATCTTATTTTAATAATGCAGGACTCAAATGTTGAAGTATATTAAAATCACCTGAGCAACTTGTAAAAAATATAAATGACTTTACCCTCTATGTTGGTTTCAATATGGTTCAAGTGTGTTCCCCACCCTCAATGGTCCATGAATTGGAAACTTGGTTCCCAGAGAAATGGTGTTGGGAGATGGTATAGACCTTGAACTACATTAGGATGTAAGACTATAATGCACCAATAAAAGTATAAAAATCAAAAATAAAAGGAGAGGCCTAGTGGGAGGTCTTTAGTTCAGTAGGAGTATGTACTTACAAGGGATTGGGGTATTTCTCATGGAACCCTGGTTAGTTCTTGTGAGGGGATTGTTATAGAATCCTGAGCCTGACCCAACGTCCTCTCTCTGTCTTCCTGTCTTGAGGTATAATCTCTTTCTCCCACACATACTCTCACCATCCACCATGGGGCCCTGAACAAAGCATGCACAAAGCTGTTTGAACTTTCAGCCTCCAAAACTGTGAACTAAATGAACCACTTTACTTTTTAAAGTTAGCCACCTCTGGTATTTTATTGTAATTACAAAAGTGAACTAATACACCTTCCTACAGTGATTCTGATTTAGTAAATTTGAGAGAGGGACCTAGGGTCTATAGTGATACCAACTTCACCAGTAATGCCATGATACACCAAGGTTTTGATAATTGCTGGTCTAAGGAAAACTGCACCTAGAGATCAAAATAAGATAATTCCAAGATCAGTTGTCTCTGTCTTCTGACTTAGTTCCCCAGTGAGGAAGGAAAGATAACACAATGACAGCATTCCTACCTGCAGAAAGAATAGAATGAATTGGGTTTTATGATGGATTGAATTATTGACTCCTCATTCTCCTCTCCTCCATGTTTCCACATATCTACCATTTGACTTTGAAGTTCCACCCACCAAATTTCTCCACTTTGTTGATGATAGACTTAGCATGTAACCCACTTTGGCCAATGAGATATGGGTGGAAAGAATGAAGTGCCGGTTCCAAGTTAGCCCATGTTCCTGCTTGCCCTCTTGAATCTCACCTTGAGAAGAGCTTCCCCTGGTAGCTTCAACTTGTCCAGACTGGGCCCCACAATGAACACACATTGGTAGACCCAAATCCAAAACCCAAGCCCAGCTGGACCCAACTTGAGACAGAGCTACCTAGCTGATACCAGCTTAGATCTACCAATTTCCATCTGAAATCTCTATAGGAAAAATGATTGCTACTTAGAGTCAATGGATGGTGGGGTAATTTGTTACTCATCAAATGTTAACTCATACAGGGTTGAAGAGTCACTCTCTAAGATACTGTGCTTCTCTGTCTCTAACAGCAACACCATTTGGGTAGCATCAGTGGGAACTCATGCTTCCTCCATTGAAATGAAGCTCAGACTTGAAGCAAAATATTTTTTATTCTTATGAAACATTATAGATACTATACCATGAAGAAGCATTTTCATCTGAAATCATACCAGGTCATTTATTTGTATACCTGAAGAAGCAAGAGCATGAATGCAAAAGAGTGAAATAAGAGGGGAAAAAAATGAATATTTAGGTCATACAACAACACCAGTCTTTTTTTTTTCAAAATAGAAACAGATTGTTGTACAGAATCCAGGCGATTTTGGTGGAAATACTCTACCATGGAAGCATGTTTTCCATTAACTTAAATACTGTGTTAACCTCAATCAAAAATACACTTTCTTAAACTGAATATAGAATTTATAGTTTTGAGAAACAGAGCCTGCATTTTAAATGTGCGAAGGATCTGATGCAAATGACTCTGCCCCACGTGATTTAAAATTTGGTTTTATTTTGTAAAATTGAAATAAAAACAGCCTAACATAGCACTCATTCTCCCACTCAACCAAGCACTTTAGCCATGTGTGATATCTTTTGGTCCTCTCAAGTGCATTTTCCTTTCTCGTTGTTGTGTATTATCTTGAGGTCTTGAGAAAATGATTTCTCTCTGTCCAATTAAACTACTCATGAAGAACTTCACACACATGGACAGCTTCCATCTTCCCAAGATTCTTGGTGGCTGACATTGCATGACAGTGACCTTTCTGGTAAGTTAGTGAGTCTATGAGATGTCATAGAAGATCCGTCCTGTGGCAAAGTGATGTGAGAGGTTGCAGCTTATATCTGAGTCACCCTGGAGCTTTGGGATAATGGACGCACCCTGCTATGGAGGATGGAGATGCATTGTATGGAGCAAAAAGGGGACTCTGTGAATGGACTCAGGCCTCAGGGACTGCATCCAGTTTTCAGTCTTGCCCATCAGTAATAGATTTCGCCTGTATATCACCTTTGCCCTTTGAGGGACCAAAGAGATGAGGGAACTGATATAACAAGATATGTTAGTCATATCTTGGAAAGAAAATGAGAACAGACAGTGGAGGGAGTGGAGTAGAGGGATGGAGGAAGGAGGTGTCAAGGTCCAAACCAATCCTGTCAGAACACCCAAGGCAAAAAAAAAAAAATGACCCCTAACAATAAGAGAAGGCTGTCAGGTTAATGCTAACGCACATCCTTTGCAAACAAACTTTTCTCTTGGCTCCTGGAAAAGAAAGAGGACCTACAGATACCCAGCTTTTAAAGTGAACACAGACCAAGTTTATATTCATTCAATATAAACCAGTCATTTATGGGACCAGATGAAGTGATTTCCCAGCCTGCAGGGCTATGATGATAAAAATAATCTACGTGACTGTCAGTGGGGGTGGGAGGGTCGAGAATGAATTACCTATTGTTTATCATGTGTTAGAGGACACAAAGTGTTTAATGTTATTTCCCAAAGTGCTGAGTTGAGTATAGCAACACCAGAGATTTCATCATTCCATAAATCTCATTTACGCTCTTAGTCACTAGGACGTTTGGCTTCTTTAATTACATCTGACTGTGGCCTCCACCATCATAAACATAATCCTCTGAATCATTTCCACTCTTTGGAAACACTGGTCTTAATGTCACACATAAATTCTGCATAATACTAATATTCACAATTTAATTTGCAAAACCTTTAAGCCGATATATGGCCTCTCCTATCATTTCACTGGAAAACAGAAAATTACTAAGTCTGTGATTTATCCATTTTACAGTGGAGCATGACGGATCATATGATCAGTCATACTCATACTCATTTTTAAAGTGCACATTGTTTCTCAAAGAGCAGAGCATATTAGATAGTAAGCCTTCTGGAAAAGCAACTCCCCAGAAAGAAGCATAAGCTAAGTTTTATTATTTATTTATTTATTTATTTATTTATTTATTATTTTGCTATTCTCATTAAACGTGTCTCCAGCTCTCTTTCACACTTACCAACAAATTTTAAATCATCTGGAACTTCCCTCTGCTGAGTCCTAGCCACAGTCTCTCCCCTGCCTTTTCCCTACCTTCTGCCTCACTCAGTTGCCCCATGTGCTTTGGAATGCTACACGAGGAGTGCTCTGTCATCAAGCTGCTACTTTTCCACTGGAAGTTTATCAAGATGGAGAAAATGGTATTTAACATCATTTTTGTTCTTTATTTTAGTACGGGGGATTGAATCCAGGTGCATTCTACCTCCAAGCTACACCCCCAGACCTTTTTATCCTTATTTTTATTTTGAAACAGGATCATGCTAAGTTACTGAGGGTCTCACTAAGTTGCTGAGGCTGGCCTCAAACCTGCAATCCTCCTGTCTCGGCCTCCCAAGTACTGGGATTAAAGGCGTGCACCACCGACGCTGGCGTACCATCATCTTTTCCAAGGAGAGGACAGACTGTGTTTAGAGGGAGAACTTCAAATCATGTATAGTCAAAAAGACTCTGAAGGTGAATCTTAGAAAGTAGGTGCCTGCTCCACTGCCCTGCCAGGAGTGTGCAGGACTCCTGTCTGGTAGAGGAGAATATGCATACTTGGGGCCAGAGTTAAATTCCACTAACAATAGAGAAGAGAAGGGGCCCTCGATAAGGTGGTCTTCCTCTTCTTATTCTCCAAGCAATGCCCAGCCCCTCCTCTAAATAAATGTAGGGCAAATATTTAAAGATGATGCTTAGAGTGGTGCCACATGACCAGCTCTCCACGACACCCAGCTGTCTCGGCGCACCCCGATACCCTGGGCATTCTGTCTTCTTGGCTTCTACTCTTCCTTCCCAGCATCAATCTTCAGAATTCTTTACTAGATCCTGTATCTTGGTTCATTCCTTCTGCTCTAATAAAATGCCATAGACTAGGTAAATTATAAATAATACACATTTCTTGCTCACAGTTCTGGGAGCTAAGAAGCCTCAGATTAAGGCACTGACAGATCTGGTGTCTGTTGGGAGCCTGTTCCTCAGAGTTGGTGACCTCTCTGTGTCCTCATATGGCAGAAGGAGCAAAAAAACTCCCTTCAACCTTTTATAAGAGCACTAATCACACTTCTCCAAAACCCCCACATCTTAATTCAATTGCTTTGATAGTTAGGTTTTAACATAAGATTTTGTTTGTTTTGGTTTTGGGGGGGCAGGGATTGAAACCAGGGCCTTGTGCATGCTAAGCACACACTCTACCACTGAGCTATAGTCTAAGCCCCTGGACATGTGAATTTTAGGAGAACACCAACATTCAGATCATAGCACCTAGTAACTCTTTGAAGATTCATTAACTACACAAGGCCCTAAGAGCTAAAATGCATTGATAAATTATAGTCAATTTATACTTTGCATGTAATTTTAGCACATTTATCAAGTTCTCCATAGCAACTGCCTTGTTCCTCCATCGCTAGTTCATATAAGAAGAAAGAGCAAATAAATTTACTCTCATTTTATAAACCAGGCTCACAGTTAAATAGTAACATTTTGCTGCTTTAAACAGTCTATTTCTTTAAATATAATGATTGAAATGAAATGTGACAATCAACAAATAGATCCCAAATTGGTATGTTCACAAATTATATCAGGCAGAATACAGCCTGATTCAGCCCATTCCAATGTCCTTAGTTTGGAAAACCCACAATATCCCTATTTTTAAGTGTTTCAGATACCAAAAGTGACTGGTAAGAAATCCTTGGTGATGAGGTGGGTATCCATCATTGTCAACAGACAGATGACACTTTGAAAATAAATATCACAAGATAGAGACAGACTAAGACACATTTTATAACCTAACCTGGGACATACCCTTAAAACCGTAAGTACTAAAAATGCATTTTGAAGGAGGTGGGTTTAATTTTCTCCTCCCAATCTTAAGATTATTTTTACATCCTACTTTCCAACTGATGGGGCAGATTTTCAAGGACAGATAGTCTAGCTGGGAGCAAGGAGAGGCACAAACCCTGGGTTCAATCCATCTCCAGGGATTGAGAACAGAGAGTTGAGGATGCATCTTACTTCCTGCAGTATTAGAGCATGTGTTTTTAACTTGGAGCCAGAGTTTTCCTCACCTGCAGAGAGAAGAATAAAAATAATCCAGAATATTCCATCTTGGTGAGCTTTTCCTAGAAGGACTTGGAGCTGTTATCGGAAGTTTCCTCATTTGGGAGTCTGAAGCTCTTTCTTTTCTAAGACCACTTCCTCCTTCAGGGCCAAGCCAGGCACTATGCTGCCTCCTGGAATTCACACCAACATAACAGAACTTATAAGGCACCCACAGGCTTAACCCAGTTCCAGTGGTGAACCTTCTGAGTCAGAGCCAATGCTGCAGCAACATATAGAGGGGTCAGAGAGGTTGAATCTGGAACAAACTGACCTGGCGTATTCATTTTCTAAGGGTGCGGTATCAAAGGCCACAGGCTGGATGGTTTAAGGAACAGAAAGTTATTTTCTCACAATCTGGCTGCTTGGATTCTGAGATCAATGTGTCAACAGCAGCATTGATTTCTTCTGAGGCCAATCTCTTTGGCTTGTGGCTCTGCACATGGTCTTCCTTCTACGTCTATCTGTTTTCTAAGCTCCTCTTCTCATAAGTGCACCAGTCAGCTTGCATGAGGATTCACCCCAAAGACCTTGTTTTAACTTACTTACCTCTCTCCAAACACCCCATCTCCAAATGGAGTCACACTTCAACATACTAGGGATCAGGACTCTATTATATGAATCTGGGGAAGGGAAGGGACCAAATTTAGTCTATTGAGCCTGAGAACTTCCTTCAAACACTGACTTCCTAGTGCTCCAAGCCCCCAAGTCAAATGTGCAATTTGTGGTGGTACATGCCTGTAATCGCAGTATTTCACAGGCTGAGACAGGAGGATACAGGTTCAAGACCAGCCTCAGCAATTTAGCGAGATCTTCAGCAACTTAGTGAGGCCCTGTTTCAAATAGGGCTGGGGGTGTAGTTAGAAGGTAGAAGGCCCTTGGGTTCAGCTTCCAGTACCAAACAGAAATAAAAAAGTACTACAAAAAAAGAAAACAAAACAAAACAGTGCTCAATTTCCCTCTCTTACCCTGATAACCACATACCTATGGATCCAGCTCTACCTATAAAAAATGATGGTAGGCGCTGACCAATAGTGAGTCTTTGTGTTTCAAAAGCAGTAGAACCAGCAAGGACAGGAAGTAGAAGGACAGTAAACCAAGCACTTGTCAAAAAGTCACAAAGAGCCACAGCAACAACACCTTTTCTTTCTTTTCTTTTCTTTTCTTCTTCTTCTTTTTAATTACTTTAGCTAATGGCTGTAGTAAAGGGGAGAAGGGAAAATATATTAAGATCTCCCTGACTCTCAAAATTATACACAGCCTATAGTTTCAAACTTAGGCAAGCCAGTTTGGGCATACACACTTAGATTTCTAGTGGACACTAGAGAAGACTGACTAGTGTCAAAATTAAACAGAACTAGACACTGGTTGTAGAAATAAAGATAAATTGTAATGAGTAATATATTATTGCAATGGAGGGGAAGGTCCACTGTGAACTGAACTCAAGTTGAATTTGTAGAGAGGTGATGAGGCATTTTTAAGGGTAAGTGGTGGGGGGATAAGGAAGGGGGAAAAGTAGGACCTCAGTAGAGTCAAGTAAGTAAAAAATTACAAGGAGGGAGGTGGTCCAAGTAAAATCCATCCTATGCTATGTTTCAACTTTGTGTGAAATATGCTACAATATCTGGGTTTGACACCTGATGCTTATCCAAGTTAGGCTCGTCCCCTTCCAGTGGCTGGAAGGCCAGGGCTCTATCATCAGATGTTGACTGGAAAAGACAGTATACCTTTTATAGCCTTGAGTTTTGTCTGGCAGGTGCTTCATAAGGGAGTCTAGGATCATTCTAGGGACTCCATCTGGAGCTGTTAGAAACTATGTTAGTGCTCATTCAAGTCTTTATAGGCCAAGGCTGAGACCTGGTTGACAGGGAGCTCTAGGGAGGTCAGCTAAAGTTCAGTCAAAGGGAGAATCTTGTTAATAGTGAGAGTCTGCTATTCTGCAATAACCTCGCTATTAGGATATTTTGGTTTGGTTTGGTTTGTGGTACTAGGGGTTGAACCCAGGGACATTCTACCTCTGAGCTATGCCTCCAGCCCGATTTTTTTTTTAAACAGGGTCTTGCTAAGTTGCTAAGGGTCCACCTAATTTGCTTAAGCTGGCTTCAAACCTGCAATCCACCTGTCTCAGCCTCCCAAGTACTGGGATTACAGGCATGCATCACCAAGCCCAGTTAGTGTTAGGTTTTAATGAAAACAAATATCAGGCCAAATTCCTTCATTCAGACAAACATGTAATAGTCACAATTCATTAGCACAAATGCATAAAAAATTTGTACAACCTGTTCTATACACTGGATAAGCCTTTTTAGGTGGTCCCACTATGAAATATAGAGTTGAAACAAACACAAAGAGATTCTAAGGCAGTATTCAGTGCCTAGATGACATCATGTAATCAGAAATTCTCCTAAACCAATGTCTGGACTCAGAACAAATTAGAGAATCAAACCAGGACTGTCATCCCTAAAAAGAGCAGTGCAGGCCCGCATGATGTTCATACCCTGTTCATTGAAGGGTGTAAAGTTCTCCAAACTATTTAGCCAACCAATATGCTCTAAATATGGTTAATTTCATCAGTGAGTGCCGCCTGTTTCTGTCATCCATCATACAAATAAAACTAAATGCAGCAATGGAAACCCAAATTTGAAATCAGTATGCTAAATCAGAGTATTAACAGTTGAGCAAAGGGATTTGGAAAGGAAGGGCATACAGCAGCAGCTTCTAGCATGGATCCACTGTCAAATAGATAATTTCACCTGCCACCTCTAGACTGTGCTACCCTGTCAACAACATCTCTGATCACAAAAAAGTTAGAGCCTAGACTAACTGACATGTACCAAATGTCACATGAGCTGTTAGTAACTTAAAGCAATTTACAGAAAGTCTAACACCCATTTCATAAAAAGTTGAACCATAGCATTGGAGAACACACTGTGCGTGGAATCAAGAGTCCCAGGTCCTGATCTTACGAAGACCACCTTAGACACACCTTCTTTTTGGACCTCATTTTTCTCATCCAGAAAATAAAGGAACTGACTTAGATCCATTTCTAAGACTCATGCAGAAATTTAGGGTTTTGTAAAGGAGCTCCAGATATCCTACAAACCTGTGATTTGCACGTTTATATAACTCATTTGTAATAGATTTTTTAAAGGAAAATCTGTTTAAGACAGGCATGTACACACCCACCAAAGTTCAACAGAATAGAAACTAGTTCTACCAGACTCACTTGTTTTAATTCAGATCTCAAAATAAAGTTCCTCTAACCACAGCTGTAATTGATATATAAATATATTGTAAACATGTGATTGAGAGGGTAAGTTGTAACTCAACATTTATTTTTAATTTAGGCCTATGTGTGTCAACTCATGTAGAAGTGCGTGTCAACTCATGTAGAAGTGCGTGTCAACTCATGTAGAAGTACGTGCAAGAGGAAGGACATAACCATAGGACACAGGTAATGCTCCCAGTTTGATGCCAGGAAGGGCTTAAGGATAGATCACAGCATTAATGTCAGTTACACAATGGAAAGCAAATTCCTGAGACATTGTGCACTTACTGCAAGTTCTGGATAAAGTTTGATTTTTTATTTTGTTAGAATTATTGTAAGTCTTGAGGTCTGTTTCTTTTCCCCAGGTTAGCAGAACAAATTCCTCAAAAGCTGAAAATGGACACAGATCAATGGTGAAAAATAAAATTGCACAAAGATTCCCAGACAGATGTGATGAATTGGTGGGGCTCAAGTGAAATGGTCAAGCCATCCAATTATCACCAGCTGATTTTTCAGCTAGGATTGATTCCATTCACAGCAGCATGCAAAATGAAAGCCGTGTCATTGAAACTTGGCCTGCCCTTCAATGAGTTTTACACAGTCAAATTTTACAAAATAACTTCTATTCCTAACATACTCCAATGTAAATCTAAAACTGTAAATATATAGTGTAGATTTTCACATTCTTTCAATAGTAATCAAGCAGCCGGGTGTGGTGGTGCATGCCTATAATCCCAGTACATGGGAAGCTGAGACAGGAGGATCGCAGGTTCCAGGACAGCCTCAGCAACTTAGAGAGATTCTCAGCAACCTAGCAAGACCCTGTTTCAAATTAAAAAGTAAAAAGTACTGGGGTGTAGCTCGGAGGTTGAACGCTCCTGAGTTTAATTCCTAGTACCACCAAAAAAAATAATAATGGAACAATTTGGAGGAAAATATATGCAAACACAAAATATACATATACATTTGTATTCATATGCCACTCTATTGCAAGTCAGGGTCAGGGAGAAGCTATTAGAAAAAGCTCATCGTATCCTGGACACTTAACATGGTGCGTGATGATGGCAGATTTTGTTGGGTTAATTGCTTATCTCTAGGACCTTAGTGTCTGACGCATCCCAAGCACTCAATAAACATTTGTGGAATTAATAAATGAATAATTGTGTGAGGAAGTTGGCATGAAAATATAATTAGCTTTATTATCAGAGCTCAGAGAAGAAACCAGCTATGTGCATTGCACATGCTTGAAAAATCATTTCTAGACATAAAATTATTGCGCTTCAACTAAAGGAGAACATAGATTTTTGTGGCTGTCCCCATTTAGTTTTTTTTTTTGCAAGATATGTTCGTACAAATGAGTACAATAAAAACATATCACTAGTATAATACTAAACACACACACACACAATTGAAGAGGAAATATTTAAATGCATAAAACAGGGGTTCATAAGGCTAATCCAGCCATGGTCATTAATTATGTATTGTGTGTGTACATTTGTGCTAGAACAGCAGAACTGAGTAGCTGCTGCAGAAATGATACAGCTCACAAAGCTGAAAATATTTACCATCTGGCCTTTTACAGAAAACATTCCCCCACTCCTGGTATAAATCAATTTTAATGTGTATACCATAAATTAAGATAGAAAAAAATGTAATGACATCTATACTAAAAAGTATTTACAGAATGGCAGGAAAACCAAAGGAGTAGGAGCTGTTATAAAAGCTATTGCCAAAATGAATTCAAGCATTCTTGTGTATATTATAAACCCTAGCGCACACTATGAAAAATATCCCTGTACTTGGGAGGCTGAGACAGGAGGATTGCAGGATCAAGACTGATTTTAGCAATTTAGCAAGACTCTCAGCAACCTAGCTAGACCCTGTTTCAAAAAAACAAAAAATTTAAAAAGGGTGTGGGGTGTAGCTCAAAGGTAGAATGCCCCTAGGTTCAATCCCCAGTAACACACAAACACACACACACACACACACACACACACACACTTTAGAACCATGCTTAATAACTCTGTACAACTTGTAAATTTTGTTAACACATAACCTTTTAATTGCAAATATTTTAGTTACTTACAGTAATAAAAGCAGCAATTTGCAGTATTTACTTCTTTATAACTACATTTTTTTGCTACTCAAAGACAAGGTAAAAGAGAAATTTATTTCAGCTAAGAAAAAAAATATTTTTGTTGTTGTTTTTGGTTTTATCCTTAAAAATAGTAAGCATCTTTGCCAAGTGTCTTTCGAATATCACAGGAAGGCACCAGTTTGCTGTCCCAGGGATTTCTTAACCATATGTTTGCAAAAGACACATACAGAGAAGAGCACAAGACAAATATAAAAGTTAAAAACACCTGTAACAGGCAGAATTCTAAAGACATCCTCCCAGGATCCAGGTACCTGGTTATTCAATCAAACACTAATCCAGGTACTATTGTGAAGGGACTTGGGGGATGAAATTAAGGTTACTCATCAGATGACCTTAAAATAGGGCATTTATCATGGAGTATCCATGTGGGACCAATGTATTCACATGAGCCATTAAAAGCAGCTGAAAAGTTGCAGCAGGAGAAACCTGAGAGATTTGAAGCATAAAAACAACATCGCCCACTGCTGCTGTTTGAAACTGGAGGGAGCAGGGTGACATGGATTGTGGTGGCCATAAGGAGCTGAGAGAAACTCCAAGATGGTACCAGCAAGGAAGCAGGATCTGCAACCCTGCAACCACAAGGAGTTAAATTCTGCCAAAAAACTCTCAAAGAGCCTGGAAATGCATCCTCAGTCAGAGCCTGCAGATAAGAAAGAGCTCAGTTGACCAGCAACTTGACTTCATCCTCCTGCAGTCCACAGCAGAGAAGCCAGATCAGCCCACCTGGACTTCAAGATCATAAATGTTGTTTGGAACCACAAATCATATGGAAATTTGTTCCAGAAACCATAGGAAACTAATACACTGACCTTGGCATCCTCACCTGAATCAACAAGTAGTTTTGCCAGCCACCAAGAAGCCCCTCAATGTGGCCCTTCCAAAATCCAGCCCCTTCTTCCCCACAAAGAAACCTCTCTCTTGCTCTTACAGGAGCTACTACCTTGCATTTTATAGTCTTGTCATTAAAATTGGAAGCCCCAGACATTATCTAGAGTCTCATGAAATCCTTCTAAAAATTCAATATGTCTGTTAAACCGCTTTGACTCTACAATGCCCTTCTCTATTCCCTTATTTTCCTTACAGTGTATCTGAGAGGACAGGGGCTGCTCAACCTGTAGATGTTCCTTAGTGGAGGCTTTGTGGATTGGTATTCACAGTGCAGCTGAGCAAGCTTCTCAGACTTCCCTATCTTCTGCAAATTTGTAGCTGGGTCCAGAACCTTGCTCAATCTCAGATTTGATCCCTTTGGCAAGACTATGAGTGGTGGTATAGTCTTTCCTCAGGAGGCTCATAGTGTCAATTAATTTTAATATCTTTATGAATTTAAGTCCGTAAATATAAATTTAAATCCTTAAAGATATTAAAAGTTAATTTAAAGATTTAAATTAATAAGGCCACTGCAGTTGTCTGAAGGGCTTCTCCCCCCATGGAAATTTAAATCCTTATTAAAACTCTTAATTGTCCCATCTTTGGCTAGTGAGTTAACCTGCTTACGTTGGTCCTTTTCTTACAACCCTGATAGTCTCTGATGGCTTCCTTGTAATCTTCATGACAAGATGCTCTATACTGATCATATATATATATATATATATATATCCTGCCCCCAAACCTGCAGTCAGCCATGTCTCCAAAAAGCTCTAGTTTTTTTAGTGGAAAATAGTACCCCAGTGCCACAATCTATGTCCCAGGGTTAATGATATTTTTAAAAATTAGAACAAGCCTAACTTGCTAATAGACAGTTAATGGTGCTACTATGATTCAACAGCAGATAAAAGTGTCAATAATGATGTTAGAATATAGGGCAAAAGCTATAGTTCAGTGATAGAGCACTTGCCTACCATGTGTGAAGCCCTGGGTTCAAGCCCTAGCATTGCAAAAATAATAATTATATAATGTTAGAATATAAAGTTTAGACACAACATTAAAAACAAATACATCATATTCTTTTGAAACAACCTATGAATATCTAGCATGATGCTGGAGATAGCTGAATTTTTAAAAAAATAACTTAGGAACATTTCATAATTTCAGAAAATAATATACATTTTCACCAATGACATTTTAAACTACCTGAAAAACTATTCATTGACACTTCCAAATTTCAAATTTTATCATACGAGAATGTTATAAGTTGCTAAATCCTGCTCATGCTTCGACCTAGAAACAAATTCCCTATTGCTCTTCTTTCAATCTTCCCAAATGACTTAATTCAAGAATATAACGTACTGACCAAGTATGCAAATTTAAGAGTAAAAATTATAGTCATTAGTTAAAACACACTTTTTTTTTTGTGGTACCGGGGATTGAACCCAGGGGCGTTCTACCTCCGCGCCACACCCCCGGCCCTATTTTTTATACTTTATTTTGAAACCGGGTCTCACAAAGTTGTGGAGGGCCTAAGTAGAGAGAGAGAGAGAGCTGAGGCTGGCCGTGAACCCGGATCCTCCGGTCTCCACCTCCCAAAGTACTGGGATTACAAGCGTGCGCCACCTCGCCCGGCTAAAATCGACTTTTAACTAACATAATTGTATCACCTATGTTAGTCGCAGTACCATTTGTCTTTAAGATTCCTGTCAAACCTGGGCATTCTATGAACTTGCTAAAATTCATTTCAGCAAATATTTGAGAGACTATTACTCCAGATTCTTGGTAGGTATCAGTGGAAGGGAAGAAAAGTAATATTAAAATTAGGAATAAAGCAAAGTAACTGACCTTAAGAAATGTAATTATAATGTACATAACTGTAATCCAATAATTAAAATAAAATATGGACATGTGTTCAATGATTAAGATCCTACCCTAGAAATACATATGTATAGATGGTATGTATTTATATATTATATTATATATTATGCATACCTTTTCTATAAGAAAAATTAAAATAGGATATAAAAGAGAATTATATATATTGTATATAATACCTTTTCTTTAGGGAAACTGAAGATAGGAGGATATAGAAGAGAATTCATATTTTGATGCAAGTTTATTTTTTAAGTAAATATAACCAGAAAAGTCTAAAAGGAGATAAAACAAAATGTTACTAGCATGGTTTTATGTATTTTAAAGGTTTTTGTCTTGTAGTACTTTAATAAGATTGCTTGAATATTGATAAATTTTTATAATAATAAAATATATTTAAATGCATGTGTTCTACACAAAGAGACATGAGTATTTATAGAAGCATTACTCACAATAGTCCAAAAATTGCAGACTACCTTAATATCCAGCAACTGATGAATGGATACGCAACATGTGGTATATTCAAACAATGGAATGGCCATTCTTCAATAAAATGCAATGAACTACAGATACACACTGAAACATGGTGAACTTTGAAAACGTAATACTAAGTAAAAGAATCCAGTCACAAAGGCTACTTTTGGTTCCCTTCCATTTGTATGAAATGTCCAGAGTAGGCAAATCCATAAAGGGAGAAAGTAGATCAGTGTTTTGCCAGGGATCAGGAGAGGGAGGGATGGAGAGTGACTGCTAATGGGCACTGAGTTTCTTTGTGGGGTGATGAAAATAGTCTGGAATTAGATAGTGATAATGATTGCACAACTTTGTGAAAATACCAAAAACCACTGACATGTGCATTTTAAAAGAGGAGAATTTATAGCAGTGAGTTATATCTTTAGCAAAAACGAAAAAAGATGGATAACATGAACCCTAATAATTCATTCAGCAAATACTCGGTTCTTATGAAGATCTATACAAATGAGAAGGTGAGACGGACCAGTGAGGTCTTTGTAAAAACAGGTAGCATTTGCAAGGGGTCTTTGGCATTGAAAGATGTCAATGTCTGCCCACATTTTGGCAAGCAGGACAAATTATTAATGTTATCATGGCAATAAGAACTTGAATGCTATTGTATATAACATTGTTAACCTAACAAGAATTCACCTTTTAGTCACATGAACTAGAGGCTAAAAATTTCTGCCAAATATGGAGTATTGACAAGCCCCCAAAAGAATACAGAATTTTTCAGGTTTTACACATATTCCTTAACTGAAATCTCTGGTTTTCCTTCAACATTTTCATTGCTGCAGCAATAATGTTAAAATGATACCCACTAGGCATGCCACAGCCTGCCCCGGGTAAGTACATTTTTATCTTTGGGGAATCACATCATTTTGCATTCACAGAACGTGCAGAACAGCATGCCTCCTTCCTTATCGTGTTAAGCACAGTGAGGCCTGAGTCCCGTTGGTTTACATAACATAACTTGCCTTGAGCACAGCAGTGACACATCTGTATTCTCATCCAAGATGCACATATATCCATCATCATGTGTACACTATCAGGAAGATGAAGAAAAGGTCTAATTTTGTCTTTCTTAGTCAACATTTACTGAATTAAAATTCTTTGTGGATTTTACATTCCTCTACCCACACAGTCGAAAGAGAATTTCATTCTCAAAATATTTTCAGAAAATAGACCCATTTAAAGATTTATTTATAAACTGAGTAGTAGTGATTGGTGTAAACAAAGCTTTGAATCATTACCAACTATATATGCTTAGTGTCACACCTAATTACAGATGCACTTTCAAAGGTGGATTGTCAAAAAGGAAGGGAACTTCTTATAATCATTGGCCTGGTCGACCATTGCTTGGACAACGCCATTCCTCAAGCACATTGGGAGTTTATACCAACGACACATGGTACAGTTCACTTTCCGTTTTCTCTCCATTCTTTTAATAGTTAATGTAATGTACATCCTTGACCTGAACTGTAGGCTGTCCACATACAGAATTTGCCCTGACCTAATTTGAAGGAATGTCTTATGGATCTGTGTGCAACTAACCTGTTTAACTAACATACACATCACCTTTAAATACTCTAAAGGACTATGAGAAAAACAACAAAAGGATGGTACAAGAAATCTTTTAGTATAGCACTAAGAGGTTACCAACATTGTAAGTTCTTCTTAAAATTCTCTAAAACTTCTCCCTGCCATTTCTGATTAATGTCTCAAATCCTACCATGGTGCACAAAAGGAACCATCAGCTGGCCTCTAACTAACTTTCCTATCCTCTCTCTTCTACTTTGCGTGACACACTCTGCAATGTAGTTATACTTGAATTTCCCAAATGTTCAATCTCATCTCATTTCTTCTCTTCTCCCTCTGTCCCCTCTTCTCCTCCTCTTCTCCTCCTCCTCCTCCTCCTCCTCCTCTTCTTCTTCTTCTTCTTCTTCTTCTTCTTCTTC
>PVJS01035106.1:0-21200 GCA_004027185.1 Glis glis | reverse complement strand
CGCGCTACGCCCCCGGCCCTATTTTTTTATACTTTATTTTGAAACCGGGTCTCATGAAGTTGCGGAGGGCCTCACTAAGTAGAGAGAGAGAGAGAGAGAGAGAGAGAGAGAGAGAGCTGAGGCTGGCCGCGAACCCGGATCCTCCGGTTTCTGCCTCCCAAAGTACTGGGATTACAAGCATGCGCCACCACGCCCGGCTCATCTGAAGATTTTTGAAAATGCTATTAGAAATGTTACTTATACTTTTAACCTTGTGTTACTCAAAATAAGAATTTATGTTAAAAAGATGATTAATATGAACAAAAGAACTTCCAGTTATCACATCATTTTTAAACTTATTTATTGTGTATTTGAAGCTCAAATGAACTGAATATTTTATTTGGTTTAGTCTTTGTTTTGCTTTTTGTTTTTGCTAAATCCAGATTATCCTCCTTTGCTCAAATTTTCCAATGGCTTCTCATCTCTCTTGATTTGTCAGGGACCATGTGTGAAAAAAAAATTTCCAAGATAGAGCAAAGCTACAGACAGGTTTACTTAGGAAAACAAGAAATGCATATTCAAGGGAAAATGCCGGCCATGTCCAGAGAGAAAGAGAGAGAGAGAGAGAGAGAGAGAGAGAGAGAGAGACCTTTGGGGGTTCATGACTCCTCTTTTATAGAAGACATCAGTGAGAGGTTGGAGGAGGTATGGGAGAATGACATCAGTTCGGCAGTCACAAGATGATTCAGGGTGTTTGAGTTATCTCCAGGGTCCTGATGGGCCTTCAAGGATGCTAGACTCTTGTTATTTTTATTGTAATGCAGCTGGCTTGCAATCAGTACATGTCCTTGGATTTGCAACATGGCAGGTGGGGCTCAATGAGGCTGCACTCATTCTTTAGGCTACCTGAAGTCTTTCCTGGCCACCTCTCAATGTTAAGCAAGGGACCCCATCTCTCTCTCTTACTGGGGATTGAACCTGGGGGCTTTCTATCTCTGAACAATATCCTCAGCCCTTCTTATTTTTTTTATATTGAAATAGGGTCTTCTAAGTATCTACGGTTGACATTGAACCTGCAGTCCTCCTGTCTCAGATCCTAAGTTGGAATTACAGACCTCTGCTACCACACCCGGCTGTGTCTTCCCATCTCATACAAAATAAAATCCACATTAAAAAACAGTTCTAGGCATGGCAGTACATACTCTGACCCTGGACTAGTTCTCTGATTTAACTTTCTACAATACCAAGTATTATGAAAAAATATCCACAGAGACCTCCTTGCTATACCTGAACTACACTGCCCACACTCTGCCCCAGCCTGCCATCTCCACTGTCACTTTCCTCTGGTGCCTGTTCAAATGTGTCCCCTTCTAAGAGAAAGCCTGTCTTGCTAATATGAAATAGCAACAATCCCCAAAGTACCTGCCCCTTACACACTTACCTATCTTTGAGATTCTTATCACCACCTGATAACATTTAGTGTTTTTACTGTTGTCATGTTGCTATCTTCTGTGCTCCTCCAAAATTAAATTTAAACTCTATGAGATCAAGAACTTTGTTCTTTCACTACAGCACTGTGTACACAATGTCTAGAAATGTACTAACATGCAGTAGAGACTCAACATACTTTTGCAGTTTTAAAAATTGGAATAGATAATTGCTTATCCAGAAGGAAACTCAGCTACCATTTATAATATTATCCTCCAGTGTACCATCATCCTGAGCATTATGTATGCAGTTGAAAGGATTTTATTAAGAGAATTAAAATGATTTAAATGATCATTTCACTTCAAATTTGATTTAACTTTCAAATAGAATGTTTAATACTTATTTAGATGAAAGAGATAAATATTTTAATGCCCTACTTTGTTTTATTCAAAAATTATTTAAGCAAATAAACAAGTCATTAAAATTAACAAAGTTATTCTACTAGATATAAAGTTGAAGTAAGATAGTTTATAAACTAGTTTAAGACCTACCCTTTGCACAATTGTTTTGACACTCTGTATATTTTTATAAAGTAATATTTACATTTTATTGTGTGTTCTTTAATCTTATTGAAAAGATAGCATGAGATTCCTTTTCAAAATTAGTACATTACAAAATGGCATACTATTAAACATCCAGATACACAATCCCATCCCTGCATTTGGTGAAACTAGCCGCAAAAGTCCAGTCATACCTGATGACTATCTTTAGAAAGTACTTTGATTAATATGTCATAAGATAATAGTTAGATAGGAATAATAAATTCTGGTGTAGGGTGACTATTGATAACAATGATGTACTGCATATTTCAAAAACCTAGAGGAAAAATTTTGAATGTTTCCACCATAAAGAAATGACAAGCTGGACATGGTGGCACATGCCTGTAATCCTAGTATTTGGAAGGCTGAGACAGGAGGATCCCAGGTTCATGGACAGCCTCAGCAACTTAGGGAGGCCCTCCACAACTTAGTGAGACACTGTTTCAAAATAATAAATAAATAAATAAATAAATAAATAAATAAATAAATAAATATTGTTAACATTAGCACTAACATTTGGTTTAAAATAATGTATGGTAATAAAGATTAAAGTTTAGATCTGGCCTATTCATGTAGAGACTAAAATCCATTGAAAATTCCTACCACTACTAAATAGCATCTCGTGTTTGCTATAAAAATGATGCAAAAAATGTTTTATTATCTATGGTACTATCCTTTTCAGTGAAAAAGACTTCTTAATTATTCTAATTTTAAGATGAACCCAAGGCTTAATTTGTTACAATATATCTGAAGGTAAAAAAGGAAGAGGTAATTTCAAATTACGGGCAATAGAGGCATTCTCAAGTTATCCCGCATGATGGGTCTTCGTTTTAGAGAATTTGTACAGAGAAATACGTAAGCAAAGTCCTTTTCCAGGAATGACAGACTGAGGTTTCACTAATAAAATCTCAGTTCTGGTACCGAGTCAGCATCCGTTTTCTGGAGCTATCTCCATCACAACCCAACGCTGTGCTCTGTCTTTGTTTCTCCTCCCAGCACTGGCTCTACTGCCATGCTTCTATTTGGGTACATGTCTAAAACTCTCAGATAGAGAGGATGTGACTGAGCTGTTTTGTTGCTATCAAATAGAGATCATTCCTGCTGGGTGGGTGTGAGCTTGCTTCTTTGACTTTTTCTTTTATGTTTACCAAGCATTCACTTAAGTCTGGTTAAAGACTGATTTGTCCGGGTGCTATTTCCTGATTCGGATACTTGTGGAATCAAAGACAAATGTCAAATCAAAGGACTGTGCACGTAAAATATGTCAAGTTTCACAGTCTGTGTAGTAATTTAGACATATATAGGTATAAGTGTGGAAGAAACATTATTTTGAGTATATTACAGTTAAATAGTGCTCATGAAGAATCTCTTCTAGGAACTTGTTCTTCTGCAGTCATCTGTAGAAAGCATTACCTATGGGAATACATGTCTAAGTGTATTCTTCTTTATAAAAGTATTGTAAGTACTTCTTTGTGAATTTAATCTTTTTTTCTTTTCTTGGTACTGGGGAGTAAACCCAAGGGTATTCTACCTCTGAGCTACATCTCCAAGTCCTTTTTATTTTTCTGCTTTGAAACAGGGTCTTGCTATAGGTTGCTGAAAGTTTTGCTAAGTTTCTGAGACTTGAACCTGCAATTCTCCTGTCTCAGCCTCCCAAGTACTGTGATTACTGGTATGTGCCACTGTGCCCAGAATCTTTATATTTTTTAATCTTATCAACTTTAATAAAAATTAAATTCAAAATTTAGTAATTTAGGTTTGGAGAATGCTTACCAGAACTATGATTCATGTAATAAACACAGTATTTTGTAATGAACATAGGATTATTATTTTGTACTTGGAGAAAAGTAAAAATAAGCATGTTAGATTTTTTATAAATTGATATAAAATATGTATATTATTTGTCACATAATGATACCCAATATTAACTTTTTCATACTGATATTGAAGTAATTGTTAATTCTTGACACAATAAACTTCTCTTCATAAAAATGTATTTTTTCATTAGAAACTTATTTTTTACTAAAGTCCTCTTTTTGCCCATTCTCTCTCTTATATTTGGTTATGTTTTGGTTTCTTAACCAACACAATTGTCTTAAGTCAGTTATGTGGCTATTTATTTGCACAGGTTTCTGGTCTACTTTGAACTTGGTAATACTTATATTGAAATTTATTTCTTTCACAAATATTTGAGTTTCAACTATATGGAAAGCACTATCTTAAACAACAGGTAGGCAGCAATTGTGAAAACTGACTTGGTACCTTTAGGAGCATTCCCTCTACAATTAATCAGGTATTTGTTGTAAGCTAGGAACTATAGTAGCACTTTTTATGCCTTATCTCATTGGATTCTCACCGATGTTACTATATATTTTATTCAGAAGAGAGGGACTGAGGCTCCTAGAGGCTCCTTAACTTGATCTAGGTCACACAGCTAAGACCTGGCAAAAAGGAAATGCACCTGACGCTACCTCACCTCCACTTAAAATTTCTTCATTCTTCTTCACTCATGCAAGAGCTACAGTCTCAGTAACTCCTCTTCATTTTGCAAGCTATTTTTATTAAATTTGTTTAGTCACTGTTATTTATTAACTTTTTAGAAGTGTTATACACATGACAGCTTTTTAAAATTGCTTTGGTAGAACTAAATATAATAAAAATCTATAAAAGTAAGTTGTATTATATCGGGAAAATAATACCTGAAAAGATTGTAGCCAATAATTATTACATTAGCAATTGCAAAACATGTTTTATATTTATAGAGTAATATAATCATGTATCAAATTCTTAGAAGAGCCAGAATTTATACAATGTAAGCTACCCTTTTTCAATTATTTTAACCATTATTAAAAAATAGAATTTAATGAGCATTTATATTTCAATGCCAGAGCAAAATGAGCTATGTGGAAAGATCTGTGTACTTCTGCTTCAAGCTTTCTTACAAATTAAGCCCAAAACTATGTTATTAAAAGAGTAACAATGCTTGAACAGATCCCAAAGCTGTTCACACTTACATGTTACCTTGGAGTCAGGAACACTTTTCAGGGCCCAATGATTAAAAAAATAAAGCAACAGACCAATGATGGGAGAACCCTCATTGGTTGTCCTCACTCCTAGAAGAGAAGAGCAATGTATCAGAGTGTGGATGCTCACTGAGCTTGGGCAAACCAGGTAACTAGGCAACGCTAGACCCCTTCCCACCTAAATCCACACTACTGTACCAATTTCACAGAGGCTCTAGGACTTCTTCCAGGTTAATGCTAGGGAGAGTCCCAACCACCAATTCAGCAATTGCTTTGTTGCCATGGAAATCCCAGACACATCTAAGGGGTTTTATCATTCTCTAAGGGAGTCACATCTTCTAGAGCACATGGTAGTGACTATAGAATGGTCCCTACTGGATGGTGCAAACCTTCCACCTGCTACTTGCAATCCAGATAGACTGTGTGACAGAAAATGAACCTTAGGTCCATTTGATGCACTGCAGTCTGAGTACTCCTCGACTTGGAATTCAAAAACTATTTTTTATTTTCCAAAAAGTCAGACTTTTGCATAAAATAGTAGCTTTCAAGGGCTCTTTACTATGGACCTATAAAAAAAGTCTTATTTGAAATTCAAAAATGATCTGTCATTTTTTGTGTCCTATGTTGTATTTACTTCCCGTGAGGCAATACTTACTACTGGTTTTATAAATCAAAGGATGATGAGTGTATAAAACATTCAGAAAGGAGCATTTCTGTTAAATACTTATATATATATATTATTTGGCTCCACTTGTTTTGGTAATTGTAAATGCCAAAAGACAGGATATTCACACATTTTTTGTAGAAATTAAAAATATTGACAGACTTAAACCAAAGTTTCACTCAATAATTGTATGACCTTTGTGCGAAATAAATTTATTTCAAGTATACTTTGTACAAATTAGAGCATAAATCTATAATCCAGCCTGCAAAGCTAGAATCTTAATTCAGTTCTATTTCTAGACTTTAATTCAAGATTTTTATTAGATTCCCCCAAAATTCACTACTATAAGAAAGATACTATCATTGTCATTTTATCTAAAACCAGCTAAATACAAATAAGAGAAGCATCTGAATACCTGTAATTTAACACACAAAATGGTGATGATAAAAATTAATAAAAGAATTCGCTGTAGAGAAAAGAGCAATAAATAAAATGGGCCTCTTTCTATACCAGATCCTGATATAGGAAATTTCATCTGGATAAGCTGGAGGCTTCTCTAAATATCTATGGAGAATTTCCTTGAATTTTCAATGAAAATGGGGGCTTTTCTCAGTACTCAGGGTAGCCAATTTCATGCCTGTCTAGCAAGGAGAATTATTTGGCTTATAAGTCATAACATCTTTATTTCTGTGTGGTACTAGGGATTAAATCCTGGGCCTCACACATGGCAGGCAAGTGTTTTACCACTGAGCTACACTCCAATACCTAGACATGATATCTTAAGACAATCTTTGATGTAATATGAATTAAGAATTTTCAGACATAACTCTGTTAGAAATTTTAAGGAGTCCTTCACCATTTGCAATATGACAAACTACCCTTCATTTACAAATATTTAGATTTCATAAGCCATTACTGGGAGAACATGATATGACAAAGTGTGAGTTATAGAAATCCAGTGGGAAAATTTATATTTACAATAAGAGGAGAAAAAGTATAAATTACTTTTCAATCTTTACCTTTTTCTCTATGCTATTCAAGTGTGTGTATTTGTGTGTGTGTGTGTGTGTGTGTGTGTGTGTGTGTGTGTGTGTGTATGCATTAGTAGGGATTGAACCCAGGGGGCATTCTACCTCCAAGCTACATACCCAGCCCTTTTTAATTTTTTGAAACAGGGTCTCACTAGGTTGCTAAGAGTTTCACTGTATTGCTGAGGCTGGTTTTGAACCTTTGATCCTCCTGTTTCAGCCTCCCAAGTACTGGGATTACAGGCATGCACCACCACACCTGGCTTATGCTATTAAGTCTTTAAATATGCCTAATATTTTGTAATGGCAGAGAATATAAGGAAGTTTGTCTTGCTATGTCAAATGAGAATAATTGCATATGGACACTGTTGATCATCACAAGTGCTACAGATCTCTTCAAAAGGCAAGAAAACCCATTCCTTCTAAGGTAAGGACACTTTTGTGAGGGTTTTCTAGTTCTGACTGGACATTTCAAACAGTGCAAAAACAAAACAACAGATCTCACCAACAGAATGCTAAGGAAATCCATGTTTTAAAAGTATCTGCACTATAGAATAATTGTTGATTGAAGAAGATGTTAAATAGATACAGCCAACACTGGACTTCATAAACTTACCTTTTTATTTCATTATTTATTCACCAGAAATAAAGTACTAGGGCATTTTATCAGGGGCAAAAGAAAACCTTGAACCAATAATTCTTATTATGACTTCCATCCCAGAGAAAATGGTCTTATTATTACCATGACATGACCCAAATCACATGTGGATTTCAATTACAGCTGTGCCTCAAGGTTGAGGGAGGATGTATCTCATATTTCTAAAGGTACTGCATATTGTTATTGTTAGGTTTGTTCAAATTACATCCTTGACTCCTGATTTATTTTCCATCTTACTAAACTCTGGACCCCTTTGCATAATTTCTTTATCTAACAGTCCTGAAAATCACTCTATCATGTTATGCAGGTGTCACATAGTCCAAGATTCCCATAGAACCCGTAAAAACTAGTTAGCATATAAATTTAATTGGAAAACTGAGCATACTCTGCCCAAAACTGTCAAAATTAACATAGTACAAATAGGAACGAAAACAAATATGAGAAACAAAATAAATGATTTAAAAATAAAATTCTAGTAATTGGCAAGTGCTTAATTATCTGCATATTTATTATGAAAATGATATAAAGAAAGATGATTTGTATAACAATTCTAATTGGTATTTTCATTTTATACAAGACTAGCATTGATTAATATAATGGCTTTACTGAAATTTAGATTATTTTAAAACTCAGTGTTTGCCTGTTTTTTTACTCTTGGTGTACCTTTAGCAATACAAAAATATATTGATTATAATTAAGGTAGCATCATGACTTCACTTTGAGCATATAAAGGAAAAAAGGTAGTGGCTAAAGGAATTCACAAGTATAATTAAGGCATGGTCTGGTTATTATTTTTCTAAATTATTTAAAGGAGACTGAAGCAAATTAGAAAGAAGAAGAAGAAGAAGAAGAAGAAGAAGAAGAAGAAGAAGAAGAAGAAGAAGAAAGGAAGGAAGAAGGAGGAGGAGGAGGAGGAGGGAGGAGGGAAGAGGGAGAAGGAGGAGAAAAGAAAGAGAAGAAGAAGGAGAAATATTTTACACTACACATTTCCTCATGGTGGCTGTCCTCCAATTTTTGCCAGTAACTGAAAAAAATATAGCTCTTAACTAAAATAAGACAAAGAGGCCAGATGTTAGGGAAGTTGAGATTGAAAGTTGGCTAGTAATATTACTGATAATTTAAGTCACCACGAGGAAATGATTTCTTTCAATCACACCCACAAAATAGTGTGTGTATCCAACATACTTTTGTTCTCAGAATTTTGAAAATAACAAAGTATCTTTTAAAACTCTAGAATAAAGAATACATATATTTTATTTATTGCCTTTTATTTTAACATTATTCCATGAGTAAAATTCACCAACTTTAAGGAATAAGTTCTATGAAAGAAGCAAGGACATTTTTGCCTCGTGTAGCAGACAGCACCAGGAACATCTGTAACATACAACAGTCCATTGTTCCCAATGTGTATTTTTAATATAAGGGAGTATTAGAATATGGATAATTTAAGATCTTTTCTTTGTAATATGAAGGATTGGACTCAGGGGCATTCTACCTTAACTACACCCCCAGCCCTATTTTATTTTTTATTTTAAAACAGGGTCTCACTAAATTGTGGAAGGCCTTGCTAAGTTGTTGGGGCTGACTGTGACTCTGTGATCCTCCTATCTCAGCCTCCCAAGTACTGGGATTACAGGTGTGTCCAACCATGCCCAGCTAATTTAAGATTTTTTAAAGCCTTTGAAAAATATTATTGTATCAACATTTCTGTAGAAACACAGTCTATCATTCTCGCTTTAAATATACCTTAAAATATGATAAAAAACCCATATAAATAATCCTTCATGATATATACCCTATTATTCATGATTCTAAAAAATTGTGTATCTATTCTAGCAATTTGTTTTAAATCATATTCCAGATAAACATCCAGCTTCAAAGGACAATGATTTGTTATGTAATTTCTGAAAGATTTAAATATCTCAATTTATATTTTGCCTTATTTTAGATAAATGCACATAGACATGCATTTAAAACCAAATGAAGAATAAAATAACTTTTCTGATGTATATAAAATCGTGAATGAATCTAACACAGTTCATTTCACTCTGCTACAAATTGAAGAAAAACAAACTGGCATAAGCAGTAATTAAATTTAAGGCAATGTTCTGCAGTGCGGGCTCAGCTTCTGAAGAATAAGCAGCTGCTTGTAAAAAGCCACAATCTCTTCCTCTTAAGATAGTAGCAGAAAATCTCTGAAAAGCAGAAAATCACATGAACGAAACGAGGTTCAGAAAACTCTATGGATGAATAACAAACTTTAATTTGAACAAGCAGGAAAAATGTGATAAGGGTTTCTGTATAAATATTATGGAATGTTAGCACAGGTTGAATAGCCCTCATCTGAAATACTTGGAACCAGAATTGTTTTGGATTTTGGAATTTTCTCTACTTGCTTTTCTTTTTTAATATTTGCATATAAAAGATGAGATATCTGGGGGTTTGGACCTAAATTTAAACATGGAATTCACTTATGTTTCAAGTACATCTCATACACATAGCCTGAAGTTAATTTTATATCATATTGTAGTTAGCATGCGTTTTGACTGCAACTCATCATATGAAATCAAATGTGGAATTTTCTACTTGAGACTTTATGTTGGCCCCTAGAAAGTTTTGGATTTTGGAGCATTTCGGCTTTCTGATTTTCAGATTAGGGACACACCACATGTATTGCCATTAAATCTTCTTACACAATTTTAGATAGAGCACTATCTTTCAAATATTTTAAAAACTTTAAGCTCTGTATTTTACCACATCAGGCAGAAAATGCAATCTCAGAATACACACTACTCAACATAAAATCTAAAGCCCTAACATAGCTTAATAGGTAATGCAAATAAGTATTTAAACTTATTTTCAGATCAAATTCGCTGCACGTTTCAAAATAAAGCGCCATGTCTGACATCTTACCACATCTTTCATTTGAACTTGAACTACTTCAAACTGAGTCACTTTTCTCTGATTAAAGCCTTGGCAACCACCGCTGTGAGCTGGCTTTTCATATGTCAATTCACAGAATCCAAAAAATCTATTTTTTGTAAAGTCACTCATAATCTGACAAATAATTTTGAGATTCCAATTCACGGTAGGAGTGGAGTCGAGAGGACCTACTGAAACATGGCTACTTTTTTCCACATTCTTGACTCCTGTTGGAAAACTTGTAAACATAAAATTTTAAAAAATCTAAGATGATAAGAGTTTATCAAATACATTTGATTGGTCCATGTAGTCTTTGTTGACAATATAAAGAAAGGATGACCTCACAGGAACAAAGTCGCATCAAGTGGTGCACTGAGTAGGGAAGGGCCAGACAAGTCCATGGTGTGGTGGAGAGGGAGGAGCAGTACCCCTGAGGAGGCTGCTGGATGATTTATGCAAAGGGAAGAAGATAAGAGGGATGTAGCGACCACTCTCTCTCTCCTTATAGGTGTGATTGAGCTGGCTGCAATAATGAGAATAGAAAGGAATAATAAGGAGAGAAAGGAATGTGGAAACGGGATTGAGGCTCACAGATTGAGGCTTGGCGATTGTGTACATTGCAATCGCTCATTTCTGGGCAGATGGCTCTGGAAGTGAGTATCAGAGAGACCCAGAAATACTTGAAGGTTATGGGACACAGGTACTCAGAAGGTCTCTGAGGCACTTGAGAAGATACTAGCATATGTACTGTGGCCCATCCATACACAAGAGTGCATAGACCATGTCCTTCACAGAAAGATATTCATGACCTCAAACATTGGTATGGGATAGGTACAAAGCCAGGGGAGCACTTGTCTTAACTATCTTGAGTATTTGATGATGATGGGGGAGAGTGGAAGAAGAAAGATAGGGAAGAATGCTTTGCTATCTGGGAAGAAATGCTGCAGTCTGGGTAGATTGGCTCACAATTTAGTCTTGCCTCTCCTGTTTTAGCTGATTCAACAAGTCTTAGAGGCAGAAGGCTAAGCCAACAAGTTAGAATGCTTCCTTATTTGGCTGGTTTCTAGCATCCTGGCCTCCTACATCAGCCAAAGTGATTTGCCTAAGTTTCCTGTAGCTTCTAAGTAGGGAGGATGAGGCTACCACCACCTTGCACAGGATAGAGGTGGAATCATGTTTACATGGAGGCATGGGCATCTCCCTGAAGCTTCCTGGGAGTTATCTTTCCAGGCAGGGACATCAAAGTCTTTATACCCAGACCTCTATAAAATGAAGCAAGTGTACAGTTGGGGCCAAGATCTTCACCCACACATTGGAGAACAGACCTTATAAACTCATTAGAGTGACATTGTGGGGGAGGTGGAACTCTAAGTTACATGGCACTGGTAGACAATGAGGCCCAAGTCACCATGGTTTCTGACTCTACGGAAGGCTATGGAGGCCTAGTGACTTTGGGATGCCTAATGGCATGGTAGATAGGGAGTTGCTTACTTATGGCTGGGGCCATTTGGCCTATTCAATATGCCAATGATCATTTCTTTCAGCTGAATGCATTATAAGGATTGATTTCCAAATGATATGTATAATCCCATGGTGCTTACAGGGCTATGTTCCAACAAAAATAAAAATTTTAGCCATCCCTGTGGGACAAGTCCACAGCTGAGAGCTACCATGTGTCCCCAAACCTCATAATGTAATACAACCAAGGCAATATCATGTCCAGAGGAGAGAAAAGGACATCATACTTCTCATTCAAGATTTAGTACAAGCAGGAGTGTTGTGGGCAACCCTCTCCACTTCTAACAGTTTGGTTTGGCCAGTTAAGAAAGCTAGTGAGGCCTGATATTTGATGATTGACTGGAGAGGCTTAAGAACTGAGGTGGACCCACTGCACCCATGGCTCCACATATGATCATAGTGACAGAAGATCTTAGAGGCCTCTAGCACCTTAGTATGCAGTCATTGATCTGGCTAATACATTTTCTTTATCCCTTTGAGGAACAAAGACTGGGGTAAATTTTCATGTATTTGCCAAGGCATTAGACATATATAATGATGCTTGCACATCTGTCATATGTCACCAATGGGTGGGATGGGATTTCACCAATATGCACTTGGTTAAAGGATCTCTGTGCTTACAGTTCATAGATAACATTCTCATTGTAGCTTTCAATGAGTAGATCACATGCTAGACCTTTGCCTTAACATTTGTAGGTATGTGACAAGAAATCTGGAAAGTGAACCTTACCAAAATCCAGGGACTGATCCCAGAAATGATCTTTTTATACTCCACCTGGGCTAGAACCCCATACCAAATCCTAAAGTCTGTCTGCTGAAAACTGTTAGCATTAACCCAGCTGGATACAAAAAATGGAGGCTGAACATCTAATTGGACTTTTGGGTTATTGGAAACACACATACCCAATCTGGACGTTCTGGTGGTATTAGATAGCCAGGAAAGTGGCTGCTTTCTTTGTAGGTTCAGGAAATACAAGGCTTTAAGAGCCAATTATTACTCAGAAGATGCATTTGCGGCCATTAGCGCCTGAAGCCCCATTTTAATTATAAGCTTCAGTGTTGGGAAAATGTTATGATTTGAATGTGTTATTCAAAGATTCATGTCTTGAAAACTTGATCTCCAAATCATGTTAATGGCATTTGGAGGTGGAGACTATAGGAGGTGATTAGGATTAGATGGGGTCATTAGGGTGAGGTCGCTAGGTGGTAGCATTAATGGCTTTATAAAAAGAGGAAGAGAGCCAGGTATGGTGGCACATGCTTATAATCCCAGTACTGGGAAGGTTGAGACAGGAGGATCACAAGTTTGAAACCAACCTCAGCAACTTAGTGAGATCCTGTTTCCAAATAAAAAAAATAAAGTATAGCTGGGGGGCATATATAGCTTAGAGGTAGAATGCCCCTGAGTTCAATCCCCAGCACCAAAAGAAGAAGAAGAAGAAGAAGAAGAAGAAGAAGGAAGAAGAAGAAGAAGAAGAAGAAGAAGAAGAAGAAGGAAGAGGAGGAGGAGGAGGAGGAGGAGGAGGAGGAGGAGGAGGAGGAAGAGGAGGAGGAGGAGAAAGACATAAACTAGACTTCTGGCTCTGTCTTATCATGCCATGCTCTCTGCCCCCTCTGCCACATTGTGATGAAATTAAAAGGTTGTCTCAAGATTTCTGGCATCATATCAGTCAAGGCCTTATGTCAATCTGATGACACAAAACTCTGCTTTAGATCTGGGGAGATCTGAGGACCTATGAAATGGACTAGATTTGCTAAGTGGCATTTCTGGGTTGGGGTATGGACTACAGGACAGTTCTACAAATGGCCTTCGGCCAACTCAGTTCTCCCTTTTCTCAATTATAGTTCTCTAGAACTGCTATACAATGTGCTAGAAATGCAATATCTTAAGATAAAGGGGACCCATAGGAGAGTGATGTTTTCTTTCTTTTAATACATTTTGAAAGTTGCAGGTTTAAAAAAAAAGAAAAAAATGCAATGTAAGATAGGGAAAAATGGTCCGAAACAGCTCAGATCTTATTCCTGTCCTTCGGAGGTAATACAGCATCTTGAGTTAGGCAGAAATGGGCTGACAATCAGGCTTTCTTCCTCCCTCCTCTGGAATTAGGATGTCCTTCAAAGCTTTCCTCATTGAATCATGGGTGTGGTTTATAACCAAAGATGAGCTTCCTTTATTGGTACCCACCTATGTGAAGCAGGAGCAGTCAAGATGCTATCTGCCCTAGGCAGCTTTCTCAAGCCTTGTGGATACAAGATTTCTTTTGTTCCTTGTTGTCTATCTGTAAGTAATGAATCTTCCTGGGGTGGCTTGTGTGTGAGTGTGTTCTATCTTACCAGAATCAGGAAATTGGTAAAACTGTAGCCCAAAATGCAATGGAAGTAAGGAAACAAGCTCCTATTCCCGACGGTTGCCATAGTGATGATGTCTGCAACCTCCATTGAGTGGAAGTCCTCCCTTGGGATTAGTAATTAGCAGAATTGCTCCACAGGATCCCATCACCAAACTAAAGTAGCACGGCTCTTCTTCAACACAGAAGAATCTTTGCAGATATTTTCTCTTTTTGTAGAAATGACACTAACTTTCACTGACATCTTAAAATGCAATTAACAGTGTAGAACGAACGAGGAAATAGGGCTTTAAACTTGCTTAAAATTCTATATCCGAACATAAAAATCAACTCTCTGGAGGATTTTTCATGATATTTACTCAGAACTTATTTGCTTTTCATTCATACACCTCAAATAACTGATTTCTTATATGGCAGAGAATACACAAAACAAATTTAAAAAGGGTATTTTGTGAAATTAGAGATGACAACTACACAGATGGAAATAGGCAAATGAAGTTTCTCGACACAATCTGATCGAAATGATTTCCTAAATTATCAAAAAGGAACCACTTCAGTTTAGTATAGTATTTAAGAGAACACAGAGTCATGCGATGAAAGATTTAAATACATTTCCGAAAATGGCTGACTTTTTGTTACCAATGGGAAGCAAAAAGTGGACTTTACAAAAACAATGGAAAAGAATGCTATCTTATCCTTAAAGTTGCTTTTTTAAAATTAGGAGTGATTCCCTGTAGGGATTTTTTTTCTGAAAAGGGTAGGTTGGTTTATTTGGCTTACTGGATATTTACAGCATGAAAAGAAATGTTTCAGTGCATTTCAACCAATCTACTAATAAGAAATATAGCGGGGCGTGGTGGCGCACGCTTGTAATCCCAGTACTTTGGGAGGCAGAGACCGGAGGATCCGGGTTCGCGGCCAGCCTCAGTTCGCGCATGCGCGCGCGTGCGTGCACATGCGAGTGTTCTCTCTCCTTCCCTCCCTCCCTGTCTCTCTCTCTCTCCCTCCCTGTCTCTCTCTCTTTCTCTCTCTCTACTTAGTGAGGTCCTCCGCAACTTCGTGAGACACGGTTTCAAAATAAAGTATAAAAAATAGGGCCGGGGGTGTAGCGCGGAGGTAGAACGCCCCTGCGTTCAATCCCTGGTACCACACACAAAAAAAGAAATATATTAATAAGGCTATATAGGAGGACTTCCTCCTTAGATAAGTCTTCTAGTCACATGGCAACTCTAAATCACATGGATTTCTATTCAATTTATAAAAGCATTTGAACTAAGAAACAAATAATATCCTACAATGAGATAAGTTGTTAAAAAATATATATTTTTAGTAATTTTGGATTAAAAATATAAAGTAATGGAATTTGAAGAAATGCATTTAAATTTTGATTAAGATAGTCTATATATTCTCGTTTAAATAGATTTAGTCATAATATAAAGGAAAAGAACTGAATGCTGTTCTCTTCTTGTTACTTCCTATTCCCATCTGCCATTCTGGACAAACCTCCCCAGTCTGGCTCCAGAATAAGTTATTATATAACAATAGTAAGTCAAAAAAGGCAAATTGATTAATATAGAAATGTAGAAAAAAGTGAATGCATATTCCACTATTCCAGGGCTTTAACTTTTAAGCACTGTCACTAAACTTAAGAACATCTGAATTTTCAAACATAATTAGAAACCAGGAAGGAATAATCAGTGACTCAATACTTTAACTGATTATATTTGCTCTATCAAAAATTATATTTTGCTCTTAAAAGTGCCTGATTCATGAAATAAAATACTACTTCTGTCTTAAAAAAAATCACAGTACTTTGGAGGCTCAGACAGTAGGATTGCAGGTTCAAGGACAGCCTTAGCAACTTAGTGAGACCCTGTTTCAAAATAAAAATTAAAAAAGGGCCGGGGGTATAGCTTGGAGGTAAAATGCCCCTGGGTTCAATCTCCAGTACCAAAAAAAAAATCAGTCTTTATCCAAGATTTTTCAGTGAATGGTTTGATGTAGCCTGAATAATGAAAAGTGAGAACAAGATATTGACAAGTACCTACAAATATTTTCTGGCTTTTTACATTTCTTCTAGAAATGTTATTGTAGAAAAGAAGTGGGGAAGAAGAAAGATATAACCAGTAATCTCCCAAAACTCCTGAGTCATGTAATTCATAATTTGGGGATTAAAAATAAAGCATTTCTATAGAGATAATATTTTAAAATATAATTTAAAATATATTTTAAGGGACAAGAATTAGTCATCCCACAATTTCCTGACAACTCAAGAGAGTGATGGCAATATAGAGATTATTAGATGCTCTGGGGTATATTTTATATGCATCAAAAAGAGAATATATATAATTACATGTTCTTCTTGAATGTTCTGGGGGGAAGCAGATGTTTCACATGGGATTATCATGCTTGAAAAGAAGAATCTGCATTGCTTTAAAAGTTCAATTAAACCTAAACAACAATAAGGTAAGACAAGCGCATTCTAAAGTGAAAATAGTTTTTGACCTTACAGAACACTGTTAGATTCTTTAGTAGCAGGAAGAGATCATTATTCTCAGCATGGTGCCATCTATATCGCTAAGGGAGAGTGTCCAAAGACATTTTTGGAGAAAGCAATTTTGTCATATTACGTGCTGAAGAAAATTAGCCATTTGAGATGAAAAGACTTTGGTTTGTGAGTTAACTCTTGGTTGACTGGGATTCTAAATCAATATTGTATGTGGAGAACAGTGAAAATTAAACAACTTCTTAAAATCCTATGAAGCTCAAATGAGTTTCTTGTGCCTGGAAAGTCTTTTAAAAAGAACATAAAGGCTTCAGTTTGTGATGATGATCACAAATAATGATAATAAAGATATCTGCTTCATGGCTTTCCCATTCCAAGATGGCACAAGTTCTTAGAATTTTTTTTTATTTTTCGGTACTGGGGATTGAACCCAGGGGCATTCTACCTCCCAACTACATCCCCAGCCCTATTTTTTTTATTCTTTATTTTGAAACAGGGTCTCACTAAGTTGCAGAGGGCCTCACTAAGTAGCTGAGGCTAGCCAGGAACCCAGATCTTCCAGTCTCAGCCTCCCAAGTACGGGGATTACAAGTGTGCGCCACCACCCCAGCCTTAGAAATTTAAAAGTTGTAAGATTATGAGAAAATACCAAGATGTTTAAAATTAACAATTTCCTTCACTGCAGCCATCACTAAATAATGTAATGGTCATGTTCCCAAGAACTAGTGATAAGAATTAAAAGAAAATTATAAGCCGGTTGTGGTGGCACATGCCTGTAATCCCAATACTCATACTCAGGAGGCTGAGACAGGAGGATCTCAGGTTCAAGGCCAGCCTCAGCAATTTAGCAAGGCCCTCAGCAACTTAGCAAGACCCTGTTTTAAAATAAAAAATAAAATAGGGCTGGTGGGTTATTTCAAAGGTAGAATACCCATGGGTCTAATCCCCAGTACCACCAAAAGAACAAAGAAAAAAGAATTAGAAGAGAAATTAATATGAAATAAAGATTACAAGATATATATGAAGCAAGATAAAATAACTTGCAAAGTTTTTTTTACCATAATGCCATGCTGCAATATAAACCATTAAAGATTAGAAAATCTGTATATATAAAAACCTTACATATGAAATAAAATGATTCATGGTAATGCTCTATCGAAACTCATGGTGTAGCTGGGCGTGGTGGCGCATGCTTGTAATCCCAATACTTTGGGAGGCGGAGACCAGAGGATCCCGGTTCGCGGCCAGCCTCAGCTCTCTCTCTCTCTGTCTCTCTCTCTCTCTGTCTCTCTCTCTCTCTCTCTGTCTCTCTCCTTAGCGAGGCCCTCCGCAATTTCGTGAGACTCGGTTTCAAAATAAAGTATAAAAAATAGGGCCGGGGGCGTAGTGCGGAGGTAGAACTCCCCTGGGTTCAATCCCCGGTACTGCAAAAAAAAAAAAAAAAGAAAGAAACTGATGGTGTAAAGAACATAATATTTAAGTTTACTTATAGAGGCTTTAAATGTCCCTAATAGCTTACGTTCTAGAATTAACACTGTCTTTAATCTTGCAAACACTCTCAGATATTACAAAGTGCATTTATATTCAGGTAGTAATCAGTTTCTTTCTTAATGTGCTGGATAAGGTAGCTATTTATGTGGCGAGCAGCCTATAATATTCCCCCATGATCTCAGTCTCCTGGTGCATGAGCTTTCATGTACTGATTTCTCCTGAGTATGGGCTGGATATGTGGACTGGCTTCTAATGTGCAGATTCTAGCAGCAGCTTTTTTTTTTTTTTTTCGGTACTGGGAATTGAACTCAGGGGCATTCTACCTCCGGGCTACACCCCCAGCCGTATTTTTTATTCTTTATTTTGAAACAGGGTCTAAGTTGCAGAGGGCCTCACTAAGCAGCTGAGGCTGGCCACGAACCTGGATCCTCTGGTCTCAGCCTTCCAAATACTGGGATTACAAGCGTGGGCCACCACGCCCGGCTGAGCTGTCACTTCTGAGAGTAGGTTACACAAAGACTACTGGCTTCCCTCTTGGGTGCCCTCTCTCTCATTTGCCTGCTCTTCAGCTAGCATGCTGTAAACTCCATGCAGAGGCACAGGATAAATTCAGGGATTTGAGGGTCAACTAAGAAAAAAAAAACAAAAAACAGGACCATGAGATTGCAATGGCCAGAGTGCTGGGGCAATATTTTATCTTTTCCTTGTCAGTCACATGTTAAAAATTATTGACTACTTTGAATTTTGCCACCTTCCCATGACAAAATAAAGGTCATGTCTAGATTAGTATTTTTAGTTGGTTTTCATATTGGTCTTCAGTATTTATAAAGTACTGCAGACATCTTTTGTGTGGACCATGGGGATCTTTATTAATATACCGTTTTATTTTGATTTATGTGTTTCTTAAATGCTTTACTTTTTTGAACCATGTTCCAGAAGAAGTAGGAGACTGCTTCCTTTCAAATATGTATCCATAGATCAATTGGTGTAGCTCTCTGAGCAAAAATTAAGATTTATATGGAGTTATAGCCGGGCGTGGTGGCTCAAGTTTATAATCCCAGTTCTTGGGAGGCTGAGACCAGAGTATCTGAGTTCGCCGCCAGCCTCAGCTACTTAGTGAGGCCCTGTTTCAAAATAAAGAATAAAAAAATAGGGCTGAGGGTATAACTGAGAGGTAGAATGCCCCTGGGTTCAATCCCCAGATCTGCAAAAAAAACCATATATATATATATATATATATATATATATGTTTTTTTATATATATATAATTTAGATAATTATATATATATATATATATAATTTTAGATAATGTTTTTTTGAATTCTAGCTAGTTGCCAATCAATGTTTAAAGAAAGGTTTGACTATCCTTAAATAATATTTATTCTATATCACTTAAAGATTAATTCATGAAATATTCTTCTACAAGGACTGCTATACTTCCATTAGAACTGTGTTAGGGGATCTCAGTCTTGGGATAAATTAGTTTCAACTTTACACATTTTCAAATTACAAAAGCCCTTTTTATACGAAAAGTACCTTGTACAACAGCAAATATTTTAATAAGTCCATTTTAATATAATTAAACAGATCAATAGGCTTATAACAAATAATCCCTGGGGTATTAATCCTTTTAATTCAGTAGCTATCTTCTAGAGCAGTGATTTATGAATTGTCTTTTTTAAGCCTTTGATTATCCATAAGGTACAAACAGACTTAATAAGTAGATGACTAGAAGTTTAAGAATGTCTTTAATTTTAAATAAAAGTTACAGATTTAGGTTTCTGTCAGCTACAGGATGGGAATGAAGAGTGCAGAGTCCTACCTAAATTTCAGCTTAGGCTTTAGTCCTACCTAAATTTAGTCCTACCTAAATTTCAGCTTATGCCTTGTTTACTCATGTTTCAGCTTCTCATTTTTTGTACTTCACTGCCTTATTTTATTTTATTTTATTTTTTGGTAGTACTGGGGATTGAACCCAGGGGCATTCTACCTCCGATCTATACCCCCAGCCCTCTTTGTTTTTTATTTTGAAACAGGATCTCACTAAGTTGCTGAGAATCTCACGATGCTGCGGAACCTGTGCTCCTCCTATCTCAGGCTCCCAGGTAGTGGGATTACAGGAGTGTGCCACCATGCCCAGCTACTTTGTTTCCTTTAAATATGTAGGGAAAAAGTAGAGTTTCCCCCATAGGGTTATTCTAATTTTTATATCAAATTCATTAAGCATGCATATATATGCAAATAGGTTGGTGTTTGGCCATTTAACTATAATTAATAGTATACTATTATATTATATGACATATAAATAGGGAAATATACTCTATATTATAGTTTAATAATATATTAAAAACTTATATGAACCTAGAAGATGAGTATAATGAACTTCCATATACTCATATTCATATAGCCATATTCTCAAATGTACATATCTCTATGTATCCATTGTATAGAGTTTGTTATAGACTTGTATTATAACATATAAATATTTATGAAATATATATCCTAATGCATTACATGTTATTCATTTCACATGTTTCTTTTATGCTCAAGAGTCAAGGAGAAATGAAAAGAAAATTAAGATAATCATATCATTTTGTTTGTTGTCATGGTATCTGATTCAACAGTGTATTAAAGATAAAAGATAACTAATATCTTCATTATCATAAGTAGTCTGATGAAAAGGAGAAAGGCACAAAGGTTCATTGAGGACAAATATTTGAATAGGTTATGAAGAGCAACTTGAAGTCTAATGTACTTGCCTAAGTACTACATAATGAAAAATTTTGTATGTTTCATGGTCAGATTCAATATGCACCGTGGTTGAAATAGTTTTAAAAGTGAGGCCGGGCGTGGTGGCGCACGCTTGTAATCCCAGTACTTTGGGAGGCGGAGATCGGAGGATCCGGGTTCGCGGCCAGCCTCAGCTCTCGCTCTGTCTGTCTCTCTCTCTCTCTCCTTAGTGAGGCCCTCCGCAACCTCGTGAGACCAGGTTTCAAAATAAAGCATAAAAAATAGGGCAGGGGGCGTAGCACGGAG
>PVJS01035105.1:0-21202 GCA_004027185.1 Glis glis | reverse complement strand
GAGGGAGGGAGGGAGGGAGGGAGGGAGGGAGGAAGAAAGGGACCCCTGAGCTAGGAGCCCGAGATTCTCAAGTGCTTTTCTTCCCCATTCCTTAGCACTGACCCTGGAGCCAGTTCCATATCATTCCGATGTCGTCTTGACACAACAGAAGATTGTCAAGGTTCAGACTTGTAGTGGTGTCTACATTATTATGGCATAAAATGTATGACCTTTAAGACTGTTTTGGGCCACTCATTTATCATGAAACTAAACCTAGCAGAGTGAAAGTGAATACTGCAGGGACAGAGCACACAGTTAGTCCTCGCATTCTCTGCGGTAGCAGCAGCACTGAGCTGTCAGCAAAGCTGGGGCCTTGTGGCCAATGTTTCCCTGGAGGCTGGTCCCCAGGCAGACAAGGAGACACTGTTTATGTCTCACAGGGGACAAAAACAAAGCATCCAAGTTCTCGGGTGAGGTCTAGGAGCAGGGTTCAGCTCCCAATGCCATGGAAAGCCCTTCTGTTTACTTTGGGCTCAGTAACTTAGGAAAATTCACAAATAATAGAATTAATTTGGAGGGGGGTGGTACTGAGGATTGAACCCAGGGACATTCTACCTCTGAACTACGTCCTAGACCTTATTTTCTTTTTCTTTTTTTTTTTTTTGCCGTACTGGGGATCGAACCCAGGGACATTCTACCTCTGAGCTACACCCCCAGCCCCAATTTTTATTCTTTGTTTTGAAACAGGGTCTCACTCACTTGCAGAGGCCTTACTAAGTAGCTGAGGCTGGCCATGAACCCAGATCCTCCAGTCTCAGCCTCCCAAGTACTGGGATTACAAGTGTGCGCCACCACACCCAGCTTATTTTTCATTTTGAAATAGGGTCTCATTAAGTTGTTGAGGGCCTCATTAAATCGCTGAGTCTGGCCTCAAACCTGCAATCCTCCTGTCTCAACCTCCCAAGTACTGGGATTACAGGTGTGCACCATCATGCCTGGCTTAATGAAATTAATTAATTTGACCAACATCTTTTGAGAACCTTTGTAGGATCACCAAAAAGAAAAAATAATAAAAGATTCAGAGGCTGATCTTGAGAAGCTTATAATTAAATAAGCAGTGTAGGCTAAGTGCCTAATGAGAAATAAAGATGAGCGGGCTCACAGGAAACAGAGGCAGGAGAGTTCACTTACACTGGGAGCTTGGCGAAGGCTGCACGGAAGAGGTGGCAATTCATCTGGCTTGTGGGCATAGATGACGTTACTAACAAACTCCTCGGCTCAAATGTCACCTCTTGTAGTCACCTCTCCTGACTGCTGCCTCAAACACTGTGTCCTGTCCGTCTTATCCTCTTTCTTAGGCTTATTTTTCTTTTTAACACTTATTTCTCCCTGATGTTCTATTTTTTATCATTGGTAAATAATGCTAAAAGATAATTTCCATAAGTGAAGGGGTTTTATGTCTTGTCCGTCCCTATACCCAGCACCTGGAATGGTCCCCGGCACACGAATGGATAGACAGATGGATGGATACACTTTTATCTTGCAGGGCATCACAGGGATCCGTTTTGCTGGAGGAGAGAAGTGCTACATCAAAGCGCAGGTGAAAGCTCGTGTTCCTGAAGTGGGCACAGTGGCCAAGCAAAGCATCGCCTCAGAGCTGGTGGGTACCCATGCGCCCAGATGGCGAGCGCTCCCAGGCACTGCTTGAAACCCTTTGCTTGCTAGATCCTGGATAGATTCAAAGCCAGAACCTAGGCTTTATTTTTTCTTTTCTAAAGGAATCTAAACTGTTTTTGTCCTTCTGGTTCCAAGAGATCATTCTTACATGATGTAGCATATTTAAAAGTTTGTAGAAGCTATATTTTACAATGCATAAAGAGGCTTGGTGCTCGCATTGCCCCCCCCCTTTGGTACTGGGAATTGAACCCAAGGATATTCTACCTCCAAGCTATACCCCAGCCCTATTTTATTTTTTGAGACAAGGTCTCACTAGGTTGCTGAGGGTCTCACTAAGTTGCTGAGGCTGGCCTCAAACCTGCGATCCTCCTGTCTCAGACTCCCAAGTACTGGGATTACAGGCGTGCACCACCATGCCCGGCTGCATGGCCCATATTTGTCTGATGTTAAGATACTATCTGATAGTGATTAAGACCCCACAGTAAAGATAAGGATTCCACAAGATAGCCTTGGAAGCCTTCTAAGGTTCCTCAGAAGCCTTCTAAGCCTCAGCTTGGCAATGTGGGAATTCCCTCCAAATGTTCTGGATAGCTGGTCACCCAACCTCTGCTGGGAAGCTGTAACAGGGTGTACCTCCTGCGGGCCAGCTGGCCTCATCAGGATGTCGTGGGATGACACGATGATTCCTGTGGGTTCTTGGCTTCCATGGTGAAAAGAATTTCAACATGCGCCAGTCAGAGAAAAGGCAAAAGTTTAATTCAAGAAAGGTGGGGATAAGCCAGGCGTGGTGGTGCACGCTTGTAATCCCAGTACTTTGGGAGGCAGAGACCGAAGGATCCGGGTTCTCGGCCAGCCTCAGCTCTCTCTCTCTCTCTCTCTCTACCTAGTGAGGCCCTCCGCAACTTCGTGAGACCCGGTTTCAAAATAAAGTATAAAAAATAGGGCTGGGGGTGTAGCACGGAGGTAGAACGCCCCTGGGTTCAATCCCCGGTACTGCAAAAAAAAAAAAAAGAAAGAAAGGTGGGGATACACATTCAGGAGAGACGCAGGCCATCTCAAGGGTCTGTGTGAGCCGCTGCAGAGAGACAAAGAGGTCCTTGGATCTAACCTATCCTTTTCTTATAGGCCCAGTAGAGAGGAGGGTGGCAGGAAGTGGGGCACCACGGGATGGTGGTATCTTCTCTTTGAAGCTCCAAGCTGAACAAAAGGTGTATAAATAGGACTCCCAGGGACCGGACTCTCTGGAGGCTTGGAGACGTGAAGCCGGGGTACAGGGCAAAGGTGTGATTTTCTCCAGGACTTTCTTCCCAGGGAATCCAGGTTCTGACAAAAGGTGAAGCTCTCTCTGGAATCTAATCACCTCAGAATTTCAGATATGGAGCCTGCCCACTATGATTTTAAAGTATGGGCCTTGCTTTTGCCTAGGAGCAAACAGGCTCTGTTAAAATGAAACTAAAGATTATGAAGATTTTTTTATTTTCCTTTCCTTCCCAATTTGTCTCCTTTCTACCTAGATTTTTATCTCTTCTATTCTATCTCATCAAGAGGGGTTCTAATTGTTGTGCCCAATACTGAGCTGAGGTGGCTCCCCACAACCTCTTCCCTATAGTTCAAGCCAATGAAGCTCCAGGACCTATATCTAAGTCTTTTCTGTGTGTCAGTTTATGTCTTAACATAACTCTTCCACAGTAGCTTGCCTTTAAGCTCGATCTTTTATATTTTCACTTTAAGAATTGCACAGAGTTCTAAAGACACATTTAACAATACCTTACATTTTTATGATACTTTTGGGGTATTACAAAGTGGTCACACCCATTATCATCTTGTTTGAATTGTGGCCAGTATGGTGGAAAGAAAATGGACTTTGGAGTCATAAGAATGTGGGTTCAAATCCCAGCTCCGACACTTGCTATGGATGTGGCTCTACCTTGTTGAGTCTCGCTGGCTGTGAGGCTCACCATGTGCCCACGGCCTAGAATCCACTAGATGGTGAAGAGAAGCCTGCTGCTCATTATCATTAATTTTATTATGATCACCTCTGAGCCTTCCCGTATCCCTGGGAGGGAAGGGAAGCAAGCACCAGCTCCCTCAAGGCAAAAGAGGGAAGATGACGGTGAGCGAAGGCTGGAAACCACCTGATTGTCTGCCCCCATAGGAGCAGCAGCCAGCGTTGGCTCCAATGAAAACAAAGCACACATTAAAAACAAACCTGTGAGTTTTGGAAAGTGGCCACCATGGGCTCTGTTTTCTCATTCTTCCTCCCAGTTTCCCCAGCATTCATCCTGAGATGCTTTCCAGACCTCCACTGCTCCAGTCTTTCCCCTCTGACCACATTCCAGGCTGCTCCTGTGAGCCTCTCAGAATCGAAGGCCATGGTCCCAGTGTGAACTCACTAATGCCAGTCTAAAATGGGATTCACACACCTCTTGTGTGCTGACCCTTGAACGTCGTGTGTGTGTGTGTGTGTGTGTGTGTGTGTGTGACTAGAGATTGAACCCAGGGGCATTCTACCTCTGTGCTATACCCGCAGCCCTATTTTATTTTATTTTATTTTATTTTTATTTTGAATCAGGGTCTCACTAAGTTGTTAAGGGCCTCGCTAAGTTGCTGAGGCTGATCTCCAACTCGAAATCCTCCTGTCTCAGCCTCCCAGGTACTGGGATTACAGGCATGTGCCACCACGTCTGTGTATTACCGTTGCTTTTTTACAGTTGTACCACTCCGTTTGTTATGAAGATTTTAGTGAACTATAATCCTTTCCATGTTTCCCATCCATGGACATAGAACTCCTCCTCGGCTGCCTTCCACAAGGACCAGCTCCCGATCATAGCCTACCCAGGTCTAATCATAAGTTTACAGTATATTTTATAGTTTTTTGAAATAATTTTTCCTAATTTTCAAAAACAATACTTTGTCACTGTAGAAAATTTAGGAAATACATAAAAGTATAGAGAAGAAAATCACTCCCAATTGCATAATCCACAGATAATGTTAACATTTGGGCGATTTTCTGTGTATGTGTGTATGTGATATTCTTTTCGTAAGTGAGGTTAGATTGTTGTACATACTTATGATTTTCACTTAAATTTAGTTCTTGTAAAATGTAGATTATAATGGATGTATTATAGGTCACCATATGATTATAATTTTCTGTCTTTTATTCTTGAATACTTCAGATATCTTTAATTTTTCACTATTTCATATAATAATAATTGAAAACAACAATTTTTGAATAAAATAATAATTCTCAGCTGGGCACATCTATAATCCCACTACTTGGGAGGCTGAAGCAGGATGATTGTAAATTCGAGGCCAGCCTGGGCAACTTAGAAAGAGCCTGTCTCAAAACAAAATAAAGCAGAAAAATAAAAGGGCTGGGGGCATAACTCAGTTGTAGAACACCCCTGGGTTCAATCAGCAGTACCACACATACACACATAAAAAAAAAATTTAATGTGATGAATATTTTTGTATTTCAGTCTTTGTACCTGATTCTTAGGCCATAGAGAGAGTTTATTTGTTCTGTGTTTGAGTTGTTTATATCATGCATGGTGGACCCTCTGATGGACGAAAACCAATTCAGACAATGCATTAGTGTGAACTGGGCGTGTGCTCAGCTGTCACTAGCAGATACTTCACGTGGAGTAACTTAAACAAAAAGGGACTCGTTTCTCTCCACAGTAAGCAGTGCAGAGGTCGGCAGCCATGGGCACTCGCTCAGTGGCCAGCACCCCTATGATCCTTACTTAATTATTTTTGTCTTGACTTCCAGCTCTAAACATGGTGGCACTGCACAACCTCTTCCTTAGTCACAAAGAACTTGAGCAGGGGCAACCATGACGTAACTTTGCTCAGGAGACGCAAGCCTCTCATATTTCAGCCTGGATCTCAGTGGCCAGCACTGGCCGGCCAGGCACCCCTGGAGACTTTGGGAAAGCAAGTGTCTGTCCTGGCACTGGGCACATGGCCACCTCCGACTAAAGTAGATTGTGTGGCAAGGAAGGGGAAGGCTTGAGTAGGAACTAAAAGTACGTGCCCCAAGATTTATTTAACATGCTCAGCTTCTAGGATGCATCTACACGCATCATCCCAGTCATCCCCCTCATCCCCACACACTGTAGATTGTGATGGGGCAGATTTATGCGCCACCGGCTCTCATAAATTTTTCATCAGTTTGGTATAACTTTAAAGAGCTACTGTACTCAAAGAGCATTCATTTCCTGGATGGAGCCATTTAATTTAAGGTAAATAACTGGATTACCTGAGCGTTAGCTTCCTCCAATAACTTTAAGTTGTTTTAATGCAACCATAAGCCTGAGGGAGAAAGCATAAATGAAGTGCTGCTTTTAGCTGAAAGAAGGAGAAAACATTTTAATTTCTCCAACCTACTGCAAACTAATAAATACATGAAAGGAACAACCTGGCAAAAATAAATTCGTCTCCTGGGTTATCAAACCGTCCTCCGCATCTCGCTGTAGAAGAAAATCCAGGGTTTAGCTTTGAAATCTCAGTGGTGTGCTCTATGTGAGGAACATCTGAAATATGTTTCATTACAGCTGAGAAAAGGAGAAATGGTTTATGTTAAATAATACTTTGAACTGGAGACATTAAAGAACCAATCACTTGCTTTTTCTATTGTTGTTTGGAAGCTGTAGAACAAAACCCCCAAAGATTTTTCCACTTCAAATGAAGGGTTCCTCTCTCCTTTATAGGATTTCAGGGTCTGTTCAATTGCTTTCCCTCAAAAAACATCTTTGATCGAAAACATCAGATTAACCTAAATCTCAAAGTTGGTATCAAGCAATTTTCACTTCAGCTCAGAACATGGCGGTTCACACATTACAGGGATGCAGAGGCAGGGCCCTGGAGGAGGTGTGCTCTGCATTGTGATGGGAGCTACAAAGAGACTGGCGCACACACGCACGCACGCACACACACACACACACACACACACACACACACACACAAATTCCTTGTAAGCTTTTATAAGGCGAAGTAACCTTTTAGCAACGCACGATTCACCACGCAGCGTGTCCACCGCCCTCTTTGCTCAAGTGCATTTCATTTTTACTTACTTACAGGAAGGAATGATCATGCCAGTTAAATATGAAGAAAATTCTCTTATCTGGGTGGCTGTCGACCAGCCTGTGAAGGACAACAGCTTCTTGAGCCCTAAGGTCTTAGAACTCTGTGGCAACCTCCCCATCTTCTGGCTTAAACCTACATATCCAAAAGGTAACAACACCTCAGTTTGCTAAGGGTGCTTGGAATTCTCCCTGTTCCTGCCAGGTCCCTCCCAGCCCCTCCACCTGCTTGAGCCTGTAAGGAGGAAGATAAAATCAGGATGCATGTGGTGGTATCTTTGTAATTAGCATGGGAGATACAATAAGAGAGCTGTGACTTCGATGTGGAAGGGAAGGAGGAACTGGGTTAACAGGGCATGGAGAAACGGGAAGACAGGAAGCCACAGCATTACCTGCGGCTTATATTTATGACCTTCCCACTTCTTCCTGCACTGCCCCTTCATCTCAGTTGTTTGCACCTTCCAATTTCACTCCCCCACCCCCAAGGCACAGAATCAAGGGACTAAGAAGTTGTCAAGCTACCAAATCTTTATGATGTTCAAACCTAGAATTATGGGACGGCCAGAAGCTGCTGTGGGTCGAGGCTGAGATTCCTCAAGTTCCAGGCTTGAGCATGAGCTTCCAAATCTGGAGAAAATAGATGCAGGGTCCCTGGGGCTTGGCGCTAGGTTGGAGCACATCTTTGAGCTATTTCCGGGTGACAAAGGGCAGGTGAGCCCAGTGAGCCTTGCTCGGTCCCCCGAGTTTCTCCTGTCCCCAGAGGGGCTCTTCTTCAATTCTACTGCAGTTGCCATGCTGGCCTCCCCATGGTCTACTCCATAGTTCTGGTTCAAGCGTGGAAAAAAAAAAAGACCTTTCTGCTAGCACAGCTGAGATAGGCTATGATTTCTGAAAGATTCTACTGAACACCAAGAGAGAGCAGCATGGAAAGAAGAAACTACAGGCGTCAGAGCCACTGGGCAGCCGGGGGCGGTGGCCCACGCCTGTAATCCCGGTACTTGGGTGGCTGAGACAGGAGGATCGCAGGTTTGAGGACAGCCCCAGCAATTTAGTGAGGCCCTCAGCAACTTAGTGAGACCCTGTTTCAAAATAAAAAATAAAATAGGGCTAGGGGTGCAGCTCAGAGATAGAATAACCCTGGATTCAGTCCCCAGTACCAAAAAATAAATAAATTAAATAAAATAAAGCCACTGGACTTGGGGCTGGGCAGGGGAGTAGAATGGGCAGTTATCGATTAACAGGTAGTTTCAGGTCTTTTCAAGATGAAAAACATTTTAGAGATGAATGGTGGTGATGGTTGTACAGCAATGTGTATGTACTTACTGCCACTGGATGGTACAATTAAAAATGGTTAAAATGGAAAATTTTGTTATGTATTTTTACTACAATTAAAATAATACCCCACCAAGCCCAGAGTGGTAGTGCACATTTGTAATTCTAGTACTTGAGAGGCTGAGACAGGAGGAGGTCTGAGTTCAGTCTTAGAAACTTAGTGATACCCTATTTCAAAATAAAAAAGGTCAGCCGGGCGTGGTGGTGCACGCTTGTAACCCCAGTACTTGGGAGGCTGAGACAGGAGGATCACAGGTTCATGGCCAACCTCAGCTATTTAGTGAGGTCCCCCCACAACTTAGTGAGACCCTGTTTCAAAATAAACAATAAAAGCCGGGCGTGGTGGCGCACGCTTGTAGTCCCAGGACTTGGGAGGTTGAGACCAGAGGATCCGGGTTCGCGGCCAGCCTCAGCTACTTAGTGAGGCCTCCGCAACTTAGTGAGACCCAGTTTCAAAATAAAGAATAAAAAATAGGGCTGGGGGTGTAGCTCGGAGGTAGAATGCCCCTGGGTTCCATCCCTGGTACCGCAAAAAAACAAAACAAAAAAAAACGGCCCCCCCAATAGCTCACAAGTGCAGTTGTATTTTACAAGAAAATAAATCTCCCCTTGATAATGTCTGGCTCCCCCGTCTAATTCTAATAACTCCAGGGTCCTGCAGCCCTTGTCCTTGGATCTTGAAGTCTGCAGGTCATTAGGATAACATATTTGTATTGTCAAAGACACTGTGAAGGCTGGGTGTGGTGGCGCATGCTTGTAATCTCAGCACTTGGGAGGCTGAGGCAAGAGGATCACAGGTTTGAAGCCAGCCTCAGCAACTTAGTGAGACCCTCAGTAACTTAGCAAGACCCTGTTTCAAAACAAAAAATAAAAAGGGCTGGGGGTGTACCTCAGAGATAGAATGCCCACTACCAAAAAAAAGAGAGAGTGTGAAGTGGTGGCTGGACAGAAGTGAGAAGGGAGGGGGAGAGCCAATGTCTGTGAAGCTCTGTGTGCCAGACACTGTGGGGGAACGTTACGTTTTATCCTCATTCAATCTTTGCCAACAACTGTTGGGGTAACTACTCATATTCCTGGTCTACAGATGAATAAACTAAGGTTCACAGAGATTAAATAATTTGCCTGAGGTCATTTAGCTAAGTTAAAAAGTGGAGCTGTGAACTGAACCCAGGTTTCCCTGATGTTTCTCCAACTGTACTATCTGTGGATGCCATCTATAGCTTTAAAGTACATCTAAATCTTCATAAATAACAGCATGATAAGATCATCATTACCTGACATTTGACTGTTTATTATATGCCAAATGGGTGCTAAAACCTTTAGGTACAGATTTCCATTAATCCTCTCATTATTCTATTAACTAGATACTATTATGCCTATTTTATGGATGAAGAAGCCGAGGCTCAGGGAGATACCAAAGTGCACGTCGTGTGGTACTTTCCATCTTTGCTACTCGGCCATTAGCAGTGCTGCAGGATCCGTGAGGCAGTGTGGTTAGCCTGAGCACTGGGTTGGGAGCCACAGTTCATATGTGGCTCCTCTCAGCCTGTGATCTTGGCCAGGCCTTGATTCTCTCATATATAAAACTTCTGCTTCAGCCAGGTGTGGTGCCACCTGTAATCCCTGTGCTTGGGAGACTGAGACAGGAAGATTGCAGGTTCGAGGCCAGCCTCAGCAACTTAGTGAGACCCTATTTCAGAATAAAAAATAAAATAGGGCTGGAAGTGTAGCTTGGAGGTAGAATGTGCCTGGGTTCAAACCCGAGTACCAAAATAAATAAATAAAATAATAAAAGTTCTGCTTTTTCTATCCCGTAGGATTTTTTCTTTATAAAAATCAACCGAGATAATGTCCCTTGCAAACTGTAAAGATTTATACCTGTGTGCTCAATCCATTAGGAATACACAGGGCTGCAGGACACAGATCAACAGTGGTCTTAGCAAATATGGGTTTTTTTTATAGCCTCAAGCCTAGAGTTACGAAGTTTCTGGCACTATCAGCTGTTCTGTGATACCATCAGGTCTCTTTCTGGCCATGTGTAGCAGGCTGGCTTATCATCCTTGTGCCTAGCACTTCATGGTCACAAGCTGGCTCTCAGAACCCTAGATATAACATCTACATCCAAGAAGGGAAAATAAAACAGAGGAAGCCAGATCTGTCCTCTTTTACCGAGAAAGAAAGAGTTTTCCCACGCTGCACTAGCACATTCTGCTTATGTCTCACTTGTCAGAAATGGCTCACCTGGCCACTCTTAATCGCACAGGAGGCAGAGAATATAGTAGAGTATTTTATTTACTCAGCTCCCATAGTGAAGATGGGCAAAAGAGAAAGGGGGTTCAGAATGGAGGCCTGTCAGCCATCTTCCAATGTCTGCCTCAATAAGTATTAAAAGTCGGGCTTGGTGGTACACACCTGTAACCCCAGTACTTGGGAGGCTGAGACAGGAGGATCACAAGTTCCAGGCCAGCCTCAGCAACTTAGTGAGACCCAGTTCCAAAATAAAAAATAAAAAGGGCTGGGGGTATAGCTTGGAGGTAGAATGCTCCACTCCTGTGATCCCAGTACTTGGGAGGCTGAGACAGGGGGGATCACAGGTTCAAGGACAGCCTCAACAAGTAGCGAGACTCTCATCAACCTAGTGAGTCCCTGTTTCAAAATAAAATAAAATAAAATAAAAACCAAATTGCATTATATGTATGTTTTAACTACGAAGCCAAGATTCTAAAACATGCCTTATTATTACAAAAATCATCAGTACAAAAAAATTAAAAGTATCTAAACATGTTTATGTTTTGATATCATTTTCTTATGTTTTTCACCCTGAAAAATGCAGATCTAACTTCCTTAATTATTCAAGTACAGGAATTAACTTACAGGAATTAATTTTTGCAGAAATCCAGAGGGAAAGAAGAGAAGTGGTAAGAACCATTGCTCCAGCTACCACCAGAAGACCACACAGCCGGCCCCGGGGCAACCCAGGCCCTGGAAGACTGAGTAATGAAACCAGACCCAGCGTTCAAGAGGACGCAGAACCCTTCAATCCCGATAACCCTTACCACGTGCGTATGGTGTCTTCATGACCTGCTCAGACGAATGCCGCTGAATGTTTCTACTTGAGCTTTCATGCAAACACTTACTATTCAAATAAGAGCTTCATTCAATTATTTTAAAAATACATTTGCATCTATTTGGTGCAAGGTTTATAATTAAGGGTAAGAACATTTCAGCATTGCCTCTGTAGTGTAAAACCCTGGATGGTTGGGAGCCTTCTTCAAAATGACTTTCTGTGCTCTTCCTATTTGTCCCAGGAAAATCCATGAAAACACATTCATATTGGGAATTTGATTATTTAAACATGTTTCCTGGAGTGTGCCCTGGAGGCAACACACAGAATGGAAAGTGTTCTCTTCCCCTCTTTACTCATCCATTCAACATTTGTGGAGAACCTCTCTCCCAGGCCCTGTGCCATCAGTCAGGAGTAACTTTAGCCCACTGGGGCTCTCGGTCCAGTCAGGGGATAGACTCAAACACAGAACATTTTAGATAGAAACATTGAGAATTGATGTTTGTGAAGATGCACTACGGGCCGGGAGTGGTGGCTCACGCTTGTAATCCCAGTACTTTGGGAGGCGGAGACCAGAGGATCCGGGTTCGCGGCCAGCCTCAGCTCTCTCTCTCTCCCTGTCTCTCTCTCTCTCTCTCTCTCTCTCTCTCTCTCTCTCTCTCTCTACTTAGTGAGGCCCTCCTCAACTTCATGAGACCCGGTTTCAAAATAAAGTATACAAAATAGGGCCGGGGATGTAGCGCGGAGGTAGAACGCCCCTGGGTTCAATCCCCGGTACCGCAAAAAAAAAAAAAGATGCACTATGGTGCTAAAAGCTCAAATCTTCTAAGAAATATTACAAACTATTGTTATGTTTTGCAGGGTGTAAAAGTATAGTATCTGTAATAGTTTTTAAAATAAAAATACATATATATGCATATATAATGTGTATATATACATTATATGTATATATGTGTGTGCGTGTGTGTGTGTGTGTGTGTGTGTGTGTGTGTGTTTTACTGGGAATTGAATCCAGGGGTTCTCTACCTCTGAGCTACACCCCCAGCCCTTTTTATTTTTTTGAAACAGGGTCTCACTATGTTGCTGAGTCTTGCTAAGTTACTGAGGCTGGTCTCGAACCTGTGATCCTCCTGACTCAGCCTCCCAAGTACTAAGATTTCAGGCATGCACCACCATGCCTGGCTCCATGCACATTTTTTTTTTCGGTACTGGGGATTGAACCCAGGGGCATTCTACCTCTGAGCTACAACCCAAGCCTTATTTTTTAATTCTTTATTTTGAAACAGGGTCTCACTAAGTTGCAGAGGCCCTCACTAAGTAGCTGAGGCTGGCTGCGAACCTGGATCCTCCGGTCTCAGCCTCCCAAGTACTGGGATTACAAGTGTGCACCACCACACCCGGCTCCATGCACATATTTTTAAAAAACAGTACACAAGGGCTAGGATGTAGCTTAGTGGCAAAGCACTTGCCTTGCAAGCACAATGCCCTGGATTCAATAGCCAGTACCAGAAAGATAAAAAAAAAAAAACTACCCCCAAAACAAATATACTAAGAACAAGAAAACAAACAAAAAACAGTATGCAAGGGTACAATAAAAAGGGAGTTTCCCTCCACCCAAGACATCCTCCCTAGAGAAACCTATTAACAATTGCTATTTGTCCAGTTTCTGTGGTACTGGGGATTGAACCCAGGGGCATTTTACCTCCAAACTACACCCCCAGCCCTATTTTATTTTTTATTTTGAGACAGGGTCACTCTAGGCTAATGAGAGTGTCACTCTTGCTGAGGCTGTTGTCGAACCTGTGATCCTCCTGTCTAAGCCTCCCAAGTACTGGGGTTACAAGCATGTGCCACCATGCCCAGCTTACATGCACACTTTAACACAAAAATTCTATACCTTGCTTTCTTTCCAGTTGCAATACAGTATTTTGGAACTTGTACCATATCTCTCAAATAGCTCTATACACCTCATTCACTTAATATTCATTTACAAGATTGTTCTACATGTCCTACATAATACCCAATTCATTCAATGACTCCTAGTTATTTAGTAGTGTCCCAATATATGGATAGACATATAGAAATTTAGTTCTGCTTTGGTAGACATATAAATAATTTCCCTATCTTTTGCTATTGCAAATACTGTTGGAGTACATCACCTTGTACACAACTTACAGGGTTATGGGAAGGAGTAAGAGGTAATACACGTGAAGAGCTTGACACTGGGCATGGTACATGCACCAACTTGCTCAGTGCTTGGTATTAGTATTATTGTATCTCTTGCACACATGAAAGTATGTCTTTAGCATAAATACTAAAGCATGAGGTCTGCTGCATCCAAGTAAATGGGAATCCTACAATTTGTGTGTGTGTGTGTGTGTATGTGTGGTACTGGGGATGGAACCCAGGGGCATTCTACCTCTGAACCACACCCCTAGCCTTAAATATTTTCATTTTTGAAATAGGGTATCACTAAGTTGTGGAGAACCACACTAAGTTGCTGAGGCTGGTTGTGAATCTGTGATCCTCCTAGCTCAGCCTCCCAAGTAATGGGATTACAAGCATGCACTAGCACGCCTGGCTAGAATCCTACATTTTAATGGAGAGTACCAAATTACCTTCCAAGGAATTACATCAGCTACATGTGCATGGAAGGATCCATTTACTATTTGTGCGTGTGTGTGAGATGCTGGGGTTGAATCCAGGGCCTTACACATACTGAGTATGTGCTCCACCACCGGCTATCCCAGTCCCATAAAACTTTTTTCTTTTTTTGGTACTGGGGATTGAACCCAGGGGGGCATTCTGCCTCTGAGCTACACCCCCAGCCCTAATTTTTATTATTTTGAAACAGGGTCTCACTAAGTTGCAGAGGGCCTAAGTAGCTGTGGCTGACCACAAACTTGCAATCCTCCTGTCTCAGCCTCCCAACTACTGGGATTACAAGCATGTGCCACCATGCCCAGCTCTATCAAACTTTTTTTAAAAAAGATGTTGCCAGTCTCTTGAGTGCATAAATTTTATCTCCTGGCTATATTGCCTGTCTTTAGTTATGTGTAAGGCTGAGCATCTTTTCATGCACTAAGTCATTTGCATATCTTTTTGTTTATTCAATCCTGTACTGCTTCATGTGTTACAAATGTATTTTCTAGTTTACCATTACTTATGGTACTGGGAATTGAATATAGAGGCATTATACCTCTGAGTTACACCCCCAGCCCTTTTTTTCTTTTTCTTTTTTGAAACAGGGTCTCACTAAGTTGCAGAGGGCCTCAGTAAGTTGCTGAGGCTGGCCTCAAATCTGTGATCCTTGCCTCACCCTCCCAAGTATTAGGATTACAGGTGTGTGCCACCATGCCTGGCTTATCATTTTAGACTAATATATTTTAGAAAGATTTAGAGCAAAAAGTATCTTCTAAATAGCCCAAGATTTATCAGGAAACTCAGGACACCACAGCACTTAATTTCCTAAGCTTATAGGATAACAAGAAATACAATCTGAATAGGCAAACAAAATTTAATATAGTTTATTCCCCAGGTAGCTGGGCTGGCTGATCTGAGGATGAAGACATCAGCCCTTTACAGAGGGGCAAAATGTGACCTCGTGCTGGTTCCAGGCTTGAGTGACCCATATTCTCTGAAAAACTCCAATTATATCAACATCTTCCATTATATATGTTGAGCTTTAAGCAAAAATGTTTAAAGCATTTCTCCCCATGATCTGTCCTGCATATATATTCCTTTCAGGAAAAAAATTAAGAGTAATGACCTGAGATTCCTCCTGACTTTTGAATCCTAACAAATCTTTGTTGAACCCTCAGATGAGGAAATGCCTCAACCAACAGACCCTTTGACCCACCCCCCTGCCCCAGAGAAGTCAGCTACAATTAGGTGGTTGTCTTTTTGTTGTTCCAGATGAACCTATTTCAGGAGATAAGGAAAAAATTAAAGTCTGAAGAATAAAGGAATGGAGCAAGATAGTACTTTTTTTTTTTTTTGGCAGTACTGGGGATTGAACCCAGGGTCATTCTACCTCCAAGCTACACCCCCAGCCCTATTTTTTATTATTTATTTTGAAACAGGGTCTCACTAAGTTGCAGAGGGGCTAAGTAGCTGAGGCTGGCTTTGAACCTGCATCCTCTGGTCTCAGCCTCCTAAGTACTGGGATTATAAGCATGCGCCACCATGCCTGGCAGATAGTACCTATTTCAGTGACAACATTTGAATGTAGGCTCTATCAGATAGTCTTAGGGAATTGTTAATTTTGTTAGGCATGATAATGGCAGTGTGGCTGTGTAGGAAAATATTCTTTTTGTGGGTGTACATCCTAATATATTGATAGGTGAAATGTCACAATGCCTTTAATTCCAGTGTGTGTGTGTGTGTGTGTGCGTGCACACATGCACGATACTGGGGCTTGAACCCATAAACGCCCTACCGCTGAGATACACCCCAGTCCCATTATTCTGTAGTACTGGGGATTGAACGCACGGGTGTGCTACCTTTGAGCTATACCTCCAGCCCCATTTTATTTTATTAATATTTATTTATTTATTTTTGGGGTAGCGGGGGTTGAGCCCAGGGACGTTCTACCTCCACACTACACCCCCGGCCCTATTTTTTTATACTTTATTTTGAAACTGGGTCTCACGAAGTTGCGGAGGGCCTCACTAGGTAGAGAGAGAGAGAGAGATAGAGCTTAGGCTGGCGGCGAACCCGGATCCTCCAGTCTCCGCCTCCCAAAGTACTGGGATTACAAGCGTGCCACACCCGGCCCCATTTTATTTTTTAGTTTGAAACGGTCTAAGTTTCAGAGGGCCTTGCTAAGTTGCTGAAGCTGGCCTCGAACCTGTGATTCTCCTGTCTCAGCCTCACAAGTACTAAGATTACAGGAATGAGCCAGCCCTTTTTTATTTTGAGGTAAAGTCTTGCTAAATTGCCCAGGCTGGCCTCAAACTTGTGATCCTCTAGTCTCAGCCTCCCATGTACTGGGATTATAGGCATGCGCCACAGTGCCCAGCTACCTTCAATTCCCTTTAAATTCACATTAGAAGGTAGGGGTAGTGTCATACACTTGTATCTCAGAGGTAGAATGCTCCTGAGTTCAATCCCCACTACAAAATTAAAAAAAAAAAAGCTAACATCAGAACTTACCTTAAAATTCTTCAAAAAGAAAAAAAATTGTTAGGAATGATCAAATCTACCTAAGTACATTGATATTCAGAATTCAATTTTCTTCATTTCCCAGTGTATTTGAAAATTTTAATCCCCACCAATTAGAATGACCCCTCCCCCACATATCAGAATCAGCTACCTCTAGGAAAGAGGATTAAATTGAGTAGACAATTTAAAGAGGTTCTTGGCAATATAACTCAACACTATTATTAAGTAGCACACAGAATCTTGACTCCTAGGAATCCTTGAAAAGGTAAACCAGATATGTAAATTGAGCAGGGAGAAGTTCCTTCCAGTTTTGTAATCTCTCCAGCAATGAAAATGGAGATTTCCACTTCATCAATATAATCTTGTGTTTGGTAAAGGTATCTACATAATCTTATGGACCCTTTCCTTGAGAGTTACTCTTTCTGTCCCCATGGAGAGAACATCCTCATTCTGTTGCTGAAATGAAGGCAGGAGAAACAAAATGACTCGGATGTTCTAGGGGCCAGTGGAACGGGAATGGAACCTGCCCTTAGCCTAGATCAGAGTTCCAAAATGTGACCCAAGAACCACAAGAAACGACCAGTGTTCACACCGACTTAAAATTAGCAATGACAGAAACCCTACTTTTGATCAGAATGCTTCATTTTATTTAAAACAATTTGAGTCACTATTAAGTGGTAACTGTGGCTTGTTAAAGGCACAGAACTTCAGGGCATCATTAAAAAACTCCACAACTTTCTGTCAATGACAGATTAGGTGGGTGAAGGTTTCTTGATGTCAGAAGAAATTCAGAATGATGGCAGGTTACAAGATTGAAGACTCCTTACAGCAGATTATGATTTCTTGCAGCAGTGAAAAACTCAGGACCTTATTTTAAAATAATATACTACAAACTTCTGATTACAAAGAAAATACAAGTAATTCTCTTTCATTTCACAGCAGCAAGAAGGGGAAAGCATGACATTCGACCCTAGACTGGATCACGAAGGCATATGCTGTATAGAATGCAGACGGAGCTACACCCACTGCCAGAAGATCTGTGAACCCCTGGGGGGCTATTATCCATGGCCTTACAATTATCAAGGTTGCCGCTCAGCCTGCAGAGTTGTCATGCCATGTAGTTGGTGGGTTGCCCGTATCTTGGGCATGGTGTGAAATTACTTCATGTATCAGGTGCTGTCAAGTAAAACCTAACTCTCCAGTTGACAACCAAAGCAGCATAAGGTATATGGATGCTGAGGGACCACAAAGTATTTCATACTCAACCTAGCAATATTATTCTACACTTTTAACAGAATATCTCAAATTGCTTCCCAGAACTTTATCTAGTATGTGCAAGTATACAGAAAGGATAGTGTAAATCTACAATGCCATAATACCTTTATCACTTGCTTTGCTTTGATGAGGCCAACTGTAAGTCTTCCTAAACAATTATGGAATAAACATGAAAAATTATAATTTGTCAAAGATCTCAATTGCACACTAGTCTTTTTCATCAAGTCATGACCCAATTCATTCCAAGTCTTTCTCTGTTACTTTTACAGAATTCTTCAACTCTTCTTAATCTTCATTGTTCTTCCTAGTCTTGCAAATGTGTCCCGAGTTCCCAGATAAAAACACAAAGAAAAAGGAAAATAGGATAAATAATGGAATCTACCTGAAAGTGAACATTACAAGCCTCAATATAGTAGCTCACGAGGAATTCTTTATAGTTTGTGCTGGCATGTGATTAACAGGTGGTAGCCCTATGTTGTTACCTCCAGGAAGACTATTAGGATAAGACAAATGTATTCGAAGATAATCCAGACTGGCGAGGAAGGACTTTATTGGCATTCTGAGAAGCAGGTCTTCACATCCTTTTCAATCTGTTTTCAATAAGTGGTTGTTGAGCAAGAAACAGCATAATGATTTTTACCTTTGTAGTACAAATCAGGCTGCTGATGTAGCCCAATTACCAATAAGTTACTCTCCTCGTAATAGAGCTGACAGTGTTGCTTGGCAGATGCTGCTGAGGAAGAATAGCTTATTTATTTATAATGACCTAAAGGAAATCTCTCAGGAACAAGGACTGTCTTTAGAAATTGAAATATTAGATCAGGAAGAAGATGAGCAGGTAATTTTGTATTTTTGTCATTTTAGTTTTGAATCCCACAGTCTGAGAGATAAATAATAACTTTCCTGAGGAAAATAAAAAATAAGTTTCCCTAAACACAGGATTCTGAGATGTAGAAAGGTCTTGATGCCAAGTATGATCTCACTACCATATTCTGAACACACCTTTATTACTGTATGTCTGGTGCTTACCAATTAAAGTCTGTAAAAAATACACAATTTAAAAAAACTGGTTATCAGATGCCTCCACTTAATGGAACATACAGCAAGCTAGGTCTCTGAAGAAAAAAGGGATGAAATATATACACTGTAATGGCATGTAATGGTCACACTGTTTGTTCTCAGACAGCAGCTGCTTCCTGCAGGTAAACTTTATACATTCTTTAAAATGGTTGCCACTCTACTAAGCAAAATATGTGCCAATGGTTATACATCATCTCCCACCCCCATGGCTTGGCAACCTGTACTGGATTCTAGAAATAAAGATTGTCATGATTTAGTAGACCAAAGCCTTGACAAAGATGGAAGCAACAGGTTTCCTGGAGACTGTCCACCTGATGCCTTCAAGAAAGCACAGGAGATAGCCAAGTGGAGTAACATATGGGCATTCCCGACAGAGTAAAGCTGGAGGTGTAAGGCTACGTGTTAGAAGCAGAAAAACAGAGCCTTCAGGTTGAGGCAGGAAATACCAAGATCGAAAGGTAAGCAGAAGCTGTACCTTATACAGCTTGGGATATTTTTTCTTTGGGAAATTTTCTTTTCTTTCTTTGGTAGAGAGAGAAGAGGGAATCAATGAAAGGTTCCATGCAAGGAGGTAGCTGGTTGTTTCCATTTTAGATGTATGACGTTAGTTGCTTTCTATGTGAGAATTAAGAAGGTTTCAGACAGGTCAAAGGGGCTTGTGTATGTGGGGGGGGGTTCTACATCTGAGCCATACCCCCAGCCCTATTTTATTTTGAAACAGGATCTTATTAAGTTGCCAAGGCTGTCCTCAAACCTGCAATCCTCTTGTCTCAGCCTCCCAAGTACTGGAATTACAGGTGTGCGCCACCATGCCTGGCTTAAAAGGGGCGTCTTGGCAAGAAGGCTGCCTTGTGAAAAGGTGCTCCCTTTTCAAAGCTCCAAAATTAGATAAAAATATAGGAGATGGATAATTTAATTTTTAACAGATAAAGGGATCATATACTCATAAAAAGCCACTAAATATTCAAGGGCATCAACTTAACACAAAGCATCTGTATGTTCTAAGGCCAGAGGGGAAACTCAAGGTTGGATTAAGTGTAGTACTGACAGAAAAGACCCAAATTGTGCTCAAGAAAAAAACTAGGGTATATTCTGAAAGAGAAGAATCAAGTGGAGAGATTTAGTAAAGGAAGAGAGGGCATTGGAAGAATAGAAAGTATTTTACAACTTGGTACTAATCCTCAAATTACTTTAACCAGGCCAGTACAAAAGTTTGCTGGGCTGAATCTTGACTGAAATATGTGTTTATGCATAGACATATATATTAGTGATATCTTATTGTTTTAGATACTTATTTCTTAACAATGGTGTAAATCCTTATGGAACATTTGAGGCTAGTTTTCAAAGCCCTAGTTTGACTGATTCAGAATGGAAGGGGGCTACCATTGTGGAAGCTGCTGCTCAGTCAGCACAAGGAAAATGAAGCAAAGGTATTGCTAGGTTTCAGTTACATGTAGTTGTTCTTCCTGTCACATTAACATATGTCACTGAAATATGCCAACAAGCTTCCGTTTGAACAGGTTTAAAACATGTTAACCTCAACCATATGCCTCCCATTCTACTATCATCTCAAGTAACTGTAACACTAAAATGATAAATATACTAATAATCACCACTTAACCCATTCAACCATTTATTTTTACATCAGATTTTATTACATGCTAAAACAATCTACATTTTAAAAAGATAAAAATTCCTTGTGAATGGAATGATTACTATATGAGCTGAGTATACTGATTTGCTTAATGAACATATATTTTATAAAAATGGTCACAATTCTTAAAACTGATTTATTCAAAGGTAAGAGGGAATTGACAAAAATCTGCATGCACAGATAGTCCTAATATAGCACATCTTAAACAAAAACATTTTATAAGCAGAGTACTTTGATATTTATAAAAGAAGCTGAATTTTTAAAGGGCTTTTGTACATATATATGCATGCTCATATTCTATATGCATATACAGATGTTTCATTTTAAAAAGTCCAATATAATATTAAAACCAAATTTACAAAACAATTTAGTGTTAACTGATGAAGGACTCACCACAGGTTTTAAAGTGCTTACATTCAAAAGTATTCAATTAGTAAGGTGTGGTGAGTAAGGTGTGGTGGTGCATGTCTGTAATCCCAGTACTTGGGAGGCTGAGACAGGAGTATCACAGGTTTGCAGCCAGCTTCGGCAAGTTAGTGAGGCCCTCTGCAACTTAATGAGACCCTGTTTCAAAAATAAAAAATAAAATAGGGCTGGGGGTATAGCTTGGAGGTAGTATGCCCCTGGGTTCAATCCCCAGTACCACAATAATAATTATAATAATAATACCAATTTACATAGTTTTTAGTAAGAATATCTATATATAAATATACTTATGCATGTACAACCTAAACTTAGGAAATAGGTAATGCTATTTTGTAAAGTGTTTGGCTTACTGAACCTTTTTCATGTCTTAATAGTTTTTAAATCAGTCTCTATTAGGGTATGTGTTATCACCTGCAGTGATAAAAATCAGTAATGGAACTGGAAATAATAGACTATGCTACAGTAAAT
>PVJS01035104.1:0-21196 GCA_004027185.1 Glis glis | reverse complement strand
ACACACACACACACTCTACACACACTCTCTCTTCTCTCTCCTCTCCTCTCTCTCTCTCTTTCTCTCTCTCACACACACACACACACTCTACACACACTCTCTCTTCTCTCTCCTCTCCTCTCTCTCTCTCTTTCTCTCTCTCACACACACACACACACTCTACACACACTCTCTCTTCTCTCTCCTCTCCTCTCTCTCTCTCTCTCTCTCTCTCTCTCTCTCTCGGTACTGGGGATTGAACCCAGGAGTGTTCTACCTGTGAGCTACCTCTTTAGCCTTATTTTATTTTTTATTTTGAAATAAGGTCTTACTAAGTTGCCCAGGCTGGCCTCAAACCCGTGATCCTCCTATCTCAGCCTCCCAAATACTGGGATTACAGACAGGTACCGCCATGCCCTGCTCTGAACTCTCTCTCTCTCTCTCTTTTTTTTTTTTTTTTTTTTTGCGGTACCAGGGATTGAACCCAGGGGCGTTCTACCTCCGAGCTACACCCCCGGCCCTAATTTTTATATTTTATTTTGAAACCGGGTCTCACAAAGTTGCGGAGGGCCTCACTAAGTAGAGAGAGAGAGAGAGAGAGACAGGGAGAGAGAGAGCTGAGGCGTGCGCCACCACGCCTGGCTCTGAGCTCTCTCTTAAAGTCACCCCTTGGAGTCTGTTGAAATTAAGATATAGGATTGGTTATTGTTATAAGGAGATCCTCCTCCCAATATACTGTTTTACATTTAAAAGAGCAAAGCTAGAGGCTTTGCTCTTCTGTAACTCTCTGGGAAGGTGTTCTAGGGCTGGCAGGGCAGCTCAAGTGTCCAGAACTCAAGATCTTTTGCTCTACCATGTTTAACATGCAGTTTCTACCTCATGGTCCAGAGTGGCTGCACCATTTCCCACCATCACACCTACCTTCCAGTCAACAGAAAGGGATGAAGAAGGTAACACACTTCTCATACCTTTAAGGGGCATCACCTGCCAGTTGCACTTGGGCGGAACTGTCATACAACTACATCCAGCTATAAGGGGTGGTGTCTAGGAAATGCTGTCTTTGTTTGGGGAGGCCCAGTGTGCTAGCTAACACTGGAGACCCCTGTCACTAAAGTGCTTGCAAGAATCATGCTGTGTTGGGTTTTGCAAGAGTTACTTTATTTAATGTTCATAATAAATAGAAATATTCTTCTAAACATTTTTGCAAACATGGAAGCTGAGGCACAGAAGAGACCCCCATCCCCAGAAGCCCCTGGGTTGAGCGCTTTGTTAAGGGAGTGCTGGGGGAGTATGTTGGGAGTGGGGAGAAGCCAGGCTAGGGCATGATGTCAGACACACTTCTGGGTCCAGGAGGGACTCCCTGAAAGCTTCAAAACAGGAGTCGCATTTCAGAATTTGCCCTGAGGCCACGGACAGAGAATTCACAGTCCTGCCTGGTCAGATGCTCCCAGGCACTCGGCACTGCACATGCTGACCTCTTGGCTCCAGGGCCCTCGGCCTTCCCTACAGAGGCCACAGGGGCCAGCCCTGAGAACAAAGCCCGCGAGCTGCGTCGGCCACGCGGAACAGGTAAGGGGGTCCAGGGCATCTTGGCTGGGCCCTGAAGTGTCCACTGCACCGGCTGCTCAAGGCCACTGCACCACCCTGCCTCCCAGATGGGCTTAGGAATATCCTGGGCGCAGAGCCACTCGGCAGCCCCGCCTCCTCACTCCACATGGGCCGATTTGATGGGTCACACTTAGAAGCTGCTCACTGAGTGAAGCCCTCCAGTCAGCCACTCAGCAAACGTTTATGGAGCTCCTTCTGTATGCCAGGCAGGCCCTCATTAAGGACTAGGCCTACAAAGGGGAATAAGACACAGTGGTCCAGGCCCTCAAAGAATTCGCAGGCTGGAAGACTACGAAGACAGGAAAATGAACAGATTTCATAGTTGGAATAATCAACATAAGAGAGACTTGCCATGCTCAGGAAATGCAGAGGCAAGGGCGGGAAGCAGTAGAAGATGACTGAAGCCGGGCACGGTGGTGCACACCTGTATCCCCAGTACTTGGGAGGCTGAGACAGGAGGATTGCAGGTTTCAAGATCAGCCTTAGCAATTTAGCGAAACCCTCAGCAACTTAGAGAGATCCCATTTCAAAATAAAAAATAGACCTGGGACTGGTAGAACACGCCTGTAATCTCAGTACTTGGGAGGCTGAGACCGAGGATCACAGGTTCGAAGCCAGCCTCAGCAATTTAGTGAGGCTCTTAGCAACCTAGTGAAATCCTGTTTACAAGTAAGAAATAAAATTGGTCTGGAGGTATAGCTTGGAGGTAGAATGCCTCTGGGTTTAATCTCCAGTACCACAAAAATTAAAAACTAAAATAAAAAATAATGCTGGGCATGGTGGTGCACACCTGTAATCTCAGTACTTGGGAGGCTGAGACAGGAGGATCACAGGTGTGAGGACAGCCTCAGCAACTCAGTGAGGCTTGCATCAATCTAACAAGATGCTGTTTTCAAATAAAAAATAAAATAGGGCTGGGGTGTAACTCGGAGATAGAATGTCCCTGGGTTCAATCCCCAGCACCACAATAAAATAAAATAATATAAAATAAATAAAATAAAAAGGGCTGGAGGTATAGCTCAGAGGCAGAATGTCCTTGAATTCAATCCCTAGTACCAAGAAAGAAAGAAAGAAAGAAAGAAAGAAAGAAAGAAAGAAAGGAAGGGAGGAAGGAAGGAAGGGAGGAAAAAAGAAAGAGATAGAAAGAAAGAGATTTGACCAAGGAAATTCATTCAATTCTAGTCTTTAAAGGATGGACAAGAGCCCTTTTGAGCAGCATGTGGAAAGTTCTAGAAGTCCAGCAGAGCTGGGTCTGTGGGTCTAGAAGAAGTTGGGGAATGAATGAGGGAGTGAAGGAATGAACGAATGCATAGATATTGCCAATGCTTGGTAATTCGCAGGGGGAGAGATGATCACAAAATCATTATAAGTAGGTTTCCCCCAACCACACACCCCTCACTCTCCACCTTCGTTTTGGTAGCTGCAGGATGGGATGAGAACACTTGTCACCCTCGAGTGTGAAAGGCGTAGAATCATCGGCCTGTTACCCCACTAAAATGTTCTTTCCTCTTCCACCATCAGCTGAATCTGAGCAGCCTGTGACTTAGCTGCAACACTGGCATGAGTTCAGGGAGCCGGGCCTCCTCCCCGTGAAAACAGAAGGATAATGACGGTTCATCCTGCTTGGAAAACTACCTTGAGACCTGAGGCAACAGATGTCCCTCCAGATAAAACATAATCTCTCCCAGACCAAATGGTCAGGTTTGGCCCGGCCCGACGCCGCCAGTTGACTAGCCTCCTGGAGCAGTTAGAGGAGGACCCCAATGATTTTGACCTGAGGTTCCTTGGCCAGGTGCGTTTTCAGAAGTCTCCAGATTTTAGAAAGGAATTATGGTGCGTATGCCACATCTTGCATAACGTCAGGTGCTTGTTTGCACCTGAAATGAACCCCATGCGTATTTCTGCCACAGAATAGTCACACCAAGTGGGGTAAGGATCACACAGAGCTTCTGCTCAATCCAGGTCAGCTTTTGCCACCAAATTAGGCAAGCTGAGCTTTAGGGTTTCAGGGCTGGGTTTTGTTTATTTGTTTGTTAGTTCTCTCTCTCTCTCTCTCTCTCTCTCTCTCTCTCTCTCTTTCTGTCCTGGGGATTGCCCCCAGGGGCATTCAACCTCCAAGCTACATCCCCAGCCCTATTTATTTTTTTATTTTGAAACAGAGTCTCACTAAGTTGCTGAGGCTGGCCTTGAACCTGCGATCCTCCTGTCTCAGCCTCCCAACTAAGTCCTAGTGCAGCCCCATGCTGTCCCCCACCCCAGCCATAATTTGAATAACTTGGAGACAGAGTTGGAGAAAGGGGTCAGAAGGGCTAGGAAGTGAAGGGAGAGGAGGAGCCCTGGAACCCTGCCCCTCTTAGTCCATGGAGGTCAGGGTGGGTGGGGGAGGCCGCAACTCCCCTGGGCCCACCTGCAGCACCATGGATCTCCAGGCTTGGGGGGCTCATGGCTGTGTGCTCTCTATGGTTCTTCAAGGGCAGATGAGCAGGCGGTCCGCCTCCTGGTTGATTGCAGTCTTGAGGTTCAGGGGGAATCAGCCGGCACTTGATGGTCTGCAGCATGTGTCAGATGCCCAGCTCCACTGCCCAGTGCCTCCTGAGCACGCTGATGCAGACCTCACCTTGGTGCCCAGGTGTGAGATAGAGACCTGATTAGGAAGTCACCCTGGGGCGGGTGGGGAGGCAGAGAAGTTCTTCCCCTGCAGGACCCACGTGTGTGTGTGTGTGTGTGTGTGTGTGTGTGTGTGTGTGTGTGTGACTAGGAATTGGACCCAGGGATGTCCTACCACTGAGCTATACTCCCATCCCTTTTTAACATTTTTAAAAACAATTTTGAAACAGGGTCTTGCAAAGTTACCATGTGCTGCACCTCAAACCTGCACTCCTCTGTCTAGTCTCCCAAGGACTGGGATATCAGGCATGCACCACCACGCCTGGCTCCTCAGGACTCTTGATAGTGATCTGCAGGGAAGCAAGGTCCTACTCACTAGTAAAGAACTCAATAGCGTCGGGCTGGCCAAGGCCAGCATCGTACACTGATGGATGGTGGGGGTGGGGTGGGCCCTTGTCACCGGCGTTCATGACCACGGCCCCTCCTGTGCTCTCGGGGTGGCTGTCTGTCCAGGGTGCTCAGCTCCCAGCTGCGGCCGCACTGAGAGCGTTTTGGAGATTTGGGGATCAAGGGATCAAGGACCTGTAGGTTGTATTTAAGGGCACATAAATCCTCTCCGGATGTGTTTGATGAGGAGGGCGGGCAGAAGGCCCCAGCAGGGAAAGCTCCTTGCTCTGGAATCTGTACAGCTGTGCCAGAGAGGAAACCCTACTCATTGGGCATTTCCAGGACACAGGACAGAGGAGCCAGGTGTGCTGAGCTCTCTTGATGGCTGCCTCACAGAGCTGTGCAGCTTAGGGGAGGTGCTGCACCTGCCTGATCTGCTCACTGGGGAGCATTGGAAGAGGAAGCGTCCCATCTCTGGGTGGTCCTGTGAGGCTGTGGAGACCTCTGGACCAGGGCTGAGCCTCCACACCCTCTGAACTCTTGGGCAGGGCTCCCCAACCCCATCAGTGTCTGGGAATGTGGAGTTGAGTCCAGCCACCTGGGTCAGAGTCTGTTCCATCAGAAGCCAGCTCAGATTGGACCTAACAGCTTATCTAAGACTCAATTTCTCTACCTGGATCATAAGCAGAATAATAATTCCACACACCCAGAGATGAGTGAGAGGCAGGACAGAGCTAGTGGGACATACCTAATACACACTGCATGAGAAACATCTTTGACTACTTTTACTACAGAGATCTAGGTTGTATCAGGGTCTCATAGCAACTAAAACAAAGAGCACAACCATAGGTGGGCATGGTGGTGTACACCTCTAATCCCAGTACTTGGGAGAATAAGACAGGAGGATCACAGGTTTGAGGCCAGCCTCAGCAATTTAGTGAGACCCTTAGCAACTTAGCAAGATGCTGTTTCAAAATAAAAAAATAAAAAGGGGTGGGGGCATGACTCAAAGATAGACAGCTGGGAGTGGTGGCGCATGCTTGTAATCCCAGTACTTTGGGAGGCGGAGACTGGAGGATCTGGGTTCGTGGCCAGCCTCAGCTCTCTCTCTCTCTCTCCCTGTCTCTCTCTCTCTCTCTCTCTCTCTCTCTCTCTCTCTTTCTGTCTCTCTCTCTCTACTTAGTGAGGCCCTCTGCAACTTCGTGAGACCCGGTTTCAAAATAAAGCATAAAAAATAGGGCCGGGGGTGTAGCGCAGAGGTAGAACGCCCCTGGGTTCAATCCCTGGTACCAAAAATCAAACCAAACCCAAACCAACAACAACAACAACAACAACAACAAAAAGAAAAAACAAAGACCACAACCTTAGTAGCTTAGAACAACAGAAGTGGATTGTCCCACAGTTCTGGAGAACTAAAGTCTGAAATTCAGATGTCATCAGGGTTGACTCCGGAAGCTCTGAGGGAGGGTCTGTTCCAGGACTCTCCTTTAGCTTCTGGTGGATGCTGGCAATCCTTGGCTTGTGGACACATCACTCCAGTGTCTATCTCTGTCTTCACATGACCTTGTCCTGCATCTCTGTGCTTCAAATGTCTCTTCTTTTTTTAATGAGGACATCAGTCACTGGATTTAGGACCCATTCTACATCCAGAATAATTTCATCTAGAGATTCTTAACCTACTTCCATCTATAAAGACCCTATATTCAAATCAGGCCACATTTCTAGGTAGCAGAGATTAGGACTTGGACATAACTGTTTTGGGGACACATTGTGCCCCATTGCGTGACTAGACACAAAGTTCCCAGGGTTAGAAGAGTAGCATACCACAGCACCCAACCACATATGATGGTGGGTAGTTCATAGACCCCTAGAGGGGTCCCCCAATGGGGGGGTCACTGCAATGGTTCAGATCTAGAATTTCCCCCACAGACTTGTGTGTTGAAGGTTTGGTCCCCAGTGCGGCAATGTGTAGAGGTGGGCCTTTCAGGAAAGGGCTGGATTATGAGGGCTCCAACCTCCTCAGTGGATTGGACCACCGACAGCTGAATGGACTAATGGGAGTTGGAGAAGCCATAGGTAGGTGGGGCATGGTTGGAGGGAGAGGGTCCTTGGGGAGCATGTCTTGCCCCCAGCCCCTTCCCCTCGCTCTCTCTCAGGTGCCATGAGCTGAGCAGCTCTCCTCTGCCACGCCCTCCTGCCATGATGTTCTGCCACTCCTTAGGCCCAGAGCAATGGAGCCGGCCCACTGTGGAGTGAACCTCGGAAAATGTGAGCCCAAATAAATCCTTCCTCCTTTAAGTTGTTTATGCCAGGTATTCCAGTCACAGCGATGCAAAGCTGCCTCACGCAGTCATTCAGTACAGGGCCATGGTGATAGAGTGTAGACAGAGGACGGATCTGACTCTAAGCCACAAGACACTGGCCAGGTTTACTTTACCAGCATAAGATGCCATATCCTTACCTACCACTATGACAGAACACGATATCCCTATCGAGGGAATATCACACCTGTCTCAGGTATTCTCACAGAGAATAAACACAACAAGTTTATAGTGCTGGTCCATAAAACTCTCTGTGGGATCCCCCTCCCCCTCCTTCCTTTTGTCTGGCTAAGTGAACTTAGTTAATACTTTGAATCTGCTCTGAAATCAGGAGCAAGAAACGGCCCACTTATCAATAGAGGCCTCAGTGCCAGCCACGGCAGGAGTCCTGTCCCCTGTGTCGCCTTCTCCAGTGCCAGGTGGCCAGCAAGGGCCAAACTGGCATTCAGATAAGCACTTGAATCCCGGCATGGATCCTGTGGAATCCCTTAAGGAGAAACACCATTAAGAAACCCAACCTCACAACCCCCAGCCTTCCCAACGCCCAGAGAGGGCAGCCTGGGTCTTCACTGCAAACCAAACATGGTATATGATGTGAGGATATAAAACGTGTTGGGGGCGGGTTGCAAGGCAGCCGCCCGGGGTCCCCAAGGTCCCTGAGGGACCTCAGACACAGCGCACACAGGAAGGCTTTGCCTTTCAGCCCTGGCAGAGCTGAGGACCTGGACAGTTCCTCTCATCCTTCGGAGAGGAAAGACCTGCCCCACAGCATCGCACCCCGGGCCAGGCCGGCCCCACTGGCTCACACTTCTCACTATCGCTAATGAGGATCCTGGTGCCTGGCACACATAGACGCTTTCCTTCCCTGGCCCATTTTTACAACACAGGGTAGATTTCTGTTTTTGTTGGAGGCAATGGAATAGCCAGTCTATGCACCAGGTACAACATTTTTCATTCTTTTTATTTTACCAAAAAATAAATTGGGGATTGAACCCAGGGACCCAGCATGCACGTTCTCTCCCTCCCCCACCTCTCTCTCTCTCTCTGCCCTCTCTTTCTATTGTGTGTGTATGTGGGGGTAGGAGGAGGTACTAGGGATTGAAATCAGGATATTCTACTTCCAAACTACATCCCCAGCCTTTTGAATTGTTTGTTTTGAAACACAGTCTCACTAAGTTGCTGAGTCTGGCCTCAAACCTGCAATCCTCCTGTCTCAGCCTCCCAAGAACTGGGATTACAGGTGCATGCCACCATGTTCAGCTTAGCCTTTCCATTCTACAGTGAATAATATTCTTCCTCACTAATACTAGGGTCAAGCAGCAAGTTTCTTTTTCTATATTGCAGCTTGTGAGTTTGTTTCAACTCGAGATAATGAGACCTGAAAGAAGGCGGAGACAGTAATCTTTGCCATCTGAGGGACTGGGTAAGTGGCCTTTCACCTGAGTCAACCTGGCTTCTACTCAGCCTGGGGGTGGGGAGACAGCCACACAGTCTTCCAAAGGCAAAGGGACCCTCCACCGGGAAGGACCAGGATCGGACGCCATTTGCGTCCATAGCCTCCTGGCTCCTCCTCACTCCTGGTTCCTGAACCCTGAGGAAACTCCTGCCCGAGGCTGGCCGGTGTGTGTGTGTGTGTGTGTGTGTGTGTGTGTGTGTGTGGTGGGAGTTTGTGTATTGAGAATATTACAAGGCTGGGGACCCCCAGCTAGTGCAGAGGAACTGGACCAGAGCTCGGCTAAACAGACCCATCATTGTCACTGCTCATCTAACATGCGCCCTCCTCTGCTGGTCTTCCCCAATCCTTCCTGGTCACAGCAACAAGGAGCTGTAATAACACAGGAAGACTCAGGCCTAGAGCTAACGTATAAACTGCACCATGTGAATCTGCACCCCCATGCTCCTTTCCCTCCTCTGTCCACAGGATGGCCAGATGCCTGTCTGATTTGGAGATCCTCGTCATTTTAAAGGTTTGATAAAACTGCAGCTGGCCAGGAAATCTGGCCATGTGTTATTCTACAGAATTACTGCACCTGTCTTCTACTTCCCAGGGTGTTTCACAATGGTATCTTGTTGCTTTGATGATTTTCCTCCCTGCCAGCTCCCTCTTCATCCATATGAGAATAGGAAAAGTATGTGGACAGCCCAGTGGTCAGTACCCCAGCCCCCAGTTCTTCACCAGCCTCACATTCTCAGTTTTCTTAGATGCAGGGTTCCCAGGGTTGAAACCAGCCGTCTGTCCTGCAGGCCTGCACACCCTCCCCAAGTCGGCTCATTGAACCAACCTCTGGTCCAGCTACTCAGCGGGCTTCTGAGCATCTCCGCTCTCAGAGGGCTCAGTAGAGGAGAAAGACACACAAAAAGGGGTAAAGGGGCAGAGCAGGTCCCTCCCTCTTCCCAGGGAATTTTAGAGCAACTTGATGGCAGTGGAAGTGTTTTGGGAAGGAACGTTATAAATGTCACAATTAATATTAATTGTGATTGTGTCATGGGAATATCAGAAATGACTTGGTGGTCATTTCCCCCGTGGCAATTGCAATGCCTTTATGGAAATGCATTTTTATTTCATTCTCAAATCCTCAGTGTCAATAGACACCCTCACTAGGGAAAAGATATGCGTGGCACAGTCACCTGGCAAACTGGCCAGCAGAAACACCACCAGTAACACGTACCAAGAATAGAGACCGTTCCCGAGGTCATCTGGGGGTTAAGACTGAATCCTTCACAATGTAGAAGTTCTCAGTGATGGCTTAATCTCAGAGAAGCTATACTGGTCATTAAGTTAATATTCTAGCCTTCTCAGTTGGACTAAACTCCCCAGAACAAAAGATCTCCAGTTCTATGGTAGTTATTACTACTTTGGACTCTTCTTTTTTTTTTAAATAAGGACAGTTGAGTGACCACTGTTTTTCTTTCTCCTTCCTTCCTTCCTTCCTTCCTTCCTTCCTTCCTTCCTTTTTTCTTTCTTTTTTGTGGTACTGGGGATGGATCCCAGGAGTATTCTACCTCCGAGCTACCCCCCCCAGCCTTATTTTATTCTTTTTATTTTGAAATAGGGTCTCACTAAGTTGCGGAGTGCCTCACTAAGTTGCTGAGGCTGGCATTGAACCTGCAATCCTCCTATCTCAGCCTTCCAGGTACTGGAATTAGAAGTATGCACCACCACCCCTGCCACTGGCTTTCTTTCTTCCAGTGATGAGTGGAGTTGCAGTCATGTGCTGGCATAGGTGACCATCCACTCTGGGTTCCCATACTTCCTCCCACCCTCCAGCCCGCATCCCCTGCATGACTCAGAGCTGTCCCTGGGGTGCCTTGGCCAGTGGGAAGAGGCTGAGCACAGGAAGTGGCCGGGCTGGCCAGGGCAAGGGAAGACTCTGTAGATGCAAGACCAGTGTGCAGATGGCAGAGCCGCAACCACAGACAGCGTGCGAGGCCATGGCAACCTCCTGGCTCCAGGTGCAGAGTTAAGGATTAGTCACAAAGCCCTGAGTTCACTCAAACTTACTGGCCACTAGATCTGTGGGGGCTCCTGGGGAGGGCTTACAGTCAAGACAGAGAGAGAAAACCCATGGGGGCAGAGTGGAGGGAGTTTCAGCACAGGGCAGGGGCAGCACTACCCAGGCCCACCCCTGTCACACGGAGCACAGCAGTCTCTATTGGTCCTGTTCATTCTCCACACACTGCCTCCCATCTCTGTCCAGCAGCCATCAGGGACACCTACTAGACCAGCACTTCTCGACCTCATGGTGCATGCAAATTTCAAAATGCATCCCCAGCCCCATTTTATTTTTTTTTGTTTTGTTTTGAAACAGGGTCTCTCTAGGTTGTTGAGAGTCTCACTATGTTGCTGAGGCTGCCCTTGAACCTGTGATCCTCCTGTCTCAGCCTCCCAAGTACTGGGATTTCAGGCGTGCACCATTCCACCTGGCTCTAGTTCTTCTTAAGACATAGAAATGCCTGGGCCCCGCTGTAGATCCATCGAGGCAGAGTTTCAAGAGGTAAATCCCTGATGTGGAATTTTTAAACAAAAGAATTTGCTTATTCATTTGTTTAACCTACTTCTATCAGCATGGCTCCATGGATTATTGTAGGCAAAGGGTTTTATGATCCATTACCAACACTATTTATTTTGATGCTCAAATCGTCCCAGGTTCAGCCTTCGAGCTGGCTCTGCTGTCCCTTTGATGCGTTCCCATCAGTCTTTGAGCCACTCCTGGCTTTCCTGTGCAACAAGAAATTCCAGATTCGTTTCATGGCGTGTGTGTCTCTGACGAAGCACAATGGTGGTTCCGATGCATGCCTGGCTAGCTGTAAATCGCCAACAGGTAGCTCTGACTCCAGAGCCAGCACCTGCATCAAAACGAGGAAGATTCTTAGATTGGAGCTGGCTGAAGGCAGCTCAGCGTTCTGTAAGTTTCCCGGGAAGCATCCCTACAGACAGCCGGGTCACCAGACACAAGGGCCCAGGTGCCACCTGCCCGGCCATGGGCAGATGACAAATTCCCAGAAGAGCCCAAGGCAACAATTGAGGGGGTGAGGAGGAGGTGACACAGAGAAGGACTTTCTGCAGTGGAATGTGTTTCCCAGCAAGTGTAGCAAAGTTGCATTCACTTCTGCTGTCTGCCAGGAGCAATGAGTCAGGCAAGCCGGGTCTGTCCCCCGAGGAATCAGCCCCAGGAAGCGCTCCTGGATGGAAGAGACTGGTGCCTCCTATCAAGGAATGTCACATGGTTTCCTCAGATGGAGTCCAGCGATGTCATAAATAACTCACACTAAGTGCACCTTTTCCCAAAAGAACTCAAAGTGCTTTCACAGCTGGTCTCCACATAAGTTTTAATGTGAAAACATTGTACAACCTGAGCCACAGATGGAGAAAAAAAATGATTTTTAAAAACTCACACCTCTGAGGCCAGTCTCAGCAACTTAGCAAGACCCTGTTTCAAAATAAAAACTAAAAAAAAAAAAAAAGGGCTAGGGGTGTAGCTTGGAGGCAGAATGTCCTTGGGTTCGATCCTCAGTACCAAAACCAACAGCGACAACAACAAAAACCCTCACTCCTCTCTGTACTGTACCACCTTTATAACTTTCTACGAGTGTCTCCTCTCATTTATCTGGAATCTTCTTTGTTTCCCAGTTTCTCTCTAGCTTCCACATGTGAGTGAAAACATATGACCCTTCAGTTTCTGTGGCTGGATAATCTCACCGATAATGTTCTCAATTCCATCCATTTTCATGCAAATGACATAATTGTGTTCTTTTTATGGCTGAGTCCAATTCCATTGTGATACATTCCATAATTCGTAATTCATTCATCCATTGACAGATACCTAGGCTGGTTCCGGTTTGGCTTTCGTGAATTGTGCTGCTGTAAACCTGGGAATGCAAGTATCCCTATGTATCCCTATGGTAATCTGACCTCACTTCCTCTGGGAAGATCCCCAAGAGTGGTATGCCTGGGTCACATGGTGGCTCCATTCCCAGCATTTTGTTTTTTTGGTTTGTTTTTTTTTTGCGGTACTGGGGATTGAACCCAGGGGCATTCTACCTCCAAGCTACACCCCCAGCCCTATTTTTATTCTTTATTTTGAAACAGGGTCTTGCTAAATTGCGGAGGACCTCACTAAGTAGCTGAGGCTGGCCGTGAACCCAGATCCTCAGGTCTCAGCCTCCCAAGTACTGGGATTATAAGCATGCATCACCATGCCTGGCATTTCCAGCCTTTTAAGGAACCTCCACACCCGATCTGCATAGTGGCTGTATTAATTTGCAATCCCACCAACAGTGTATTAGGGTACCTATTTTCCCACATCCTTGCCAATATTTATTATCGCTTGTATTCTTGATGATTGCAATTCTAACTGGAGTTGGATGAAATCTCAGTGTTGTTTTGATTTGATAATGGTGTTGAACATTTTATTAATGATGTTGAACATTTTTTCATATATTTATTGGCCATTTGTATTCCTTCTTTCGAGAAGTGTCTATTCAGATCCATTGCCCATTCTTTTCTAAAAACTCCACATTATTGTTCTACTGACCAGCGTGCTTTCAGTCATGTCACCTATTCCCCTTCCTGTTTCACATTTGACAGACTGTTCACATGAAAATTAAGCTGTATCCCAAAATATTGTTTCCTTCCCACCACCCGCCTTCTTGTTGCTGTTGCTGTTTGTTTAGCTGAGGGTTTCTATTTAACCTGAGCCTCACTCTCTTACTAACACTCTGGAGTTTTCTTGAGCATCTATTCCACTCCTTTTCTTCGGTGTGTTACACATGGGCATTCATTTGTGCCAGTGCTATAAACCTTCCTAAATGTAGACTGCGGGCTGCCTCTCAGACATTCCTCTACCGATGGAACCTGGGTCTCCCTGTCCTACAGCAAGCGGCCCAGCTCTGCTGCAGAAAAATGTTCATAAAATTAAATAACTGGTGCCCAAACCTGACCTGGAAGTCCACTCCTGTTTACATGTGGCCACACAGAAGCGGCAGACAGCGGTATGACCCATGCACCTGGCAGCATAATGGCTCCGGTGCAATACCCGGGGCAAGTCAACAGGTAGGCCCTGGTTACTCACGTCCTCTGCATTCTCAAGTCATCCAGAGACGACCCAGTTTCCCACTTTCCCATCAGTAGCCTGGAGACTTCCCTGCCCGAGTAGAAATGGGCTTCAAATTAGGCAAATTTGTATTCCCTGATTAACAGGCCTGATTAAATTACACTCCTGTGGGCAATCCCACACTACATAATAAAATCTCTCATCAAATCCTTAACTTCCACATGAACGTACCAAGGACAAATAAATACAACGTGTTTCCCATGGTCACTGCCTGGCCCCTGCATCAATGCCTCGTGAAACCCTAGCCAGATGGGTTTGGGAAATGCTTCCTTCCTGTTGACAGTGTCTTTTTTCTTTTGTTCTATTGATTGTCTGTGCCCACACACACCCTTGTCGCCCTCCAGTCGGCCTGGATGGCTCAATTTGGAGCTTGCACTAGAGCTCCAAATCCAATAGTGCACAGGGCTCCTTCTCTCTGGCTGTCGTTGCTCTGAGGGCCTGCTGCCCGGGGCTTGTGTGCTACTGCACAGGTCTGTGCAGGTGAAGATGCTGAGAAGTGGGTCTCTCAGGTTGGCTGCCCAGAACCCTGAGTTGGTCTCACACGCTGTCTCACCTTAGCCATCCCATCTCTCTGAGTGGTGTGCTCATATTTGTGTTGGTAAAAAAATAAATAAATAAAATAACAAAATAAAAACTTGCAGGCTGATTACAACCTGGAAAAGGAGAAGGAAATACAGATTCTGTAGGCTCCTTGGATTTTGACATCAAACCTGCCTTGGATGGGGAATGTGAAATGGTACTGTGTAACTATTCGACCTAAATGGACCAGACCACGGGACTCCATTTTTAATTAAATCAGCCACGCCAGTCTGCTTCTTTTTATGGGCAATCTACCTCCGACTATAGATTAACCCCAAAGCCCTTTGTTATCAGCATTTTTTTTTTTTTTTTTGGTGGTGGTACTCGGAATTGAACCCAGGGGCATTCTACCTCTCAGCTACGCTTCCAGCCCTATTTATTTATTTTGTTTTGAAACAGGTTCTTACTGAGTTGCTGAGGCTGGCCTGAAATCTGCGATCCTCCTGTCTCAGCCTCCCAAATACAGGCATGTGCCACCATGCCTGGATAATCAGGAAGTTTTCGATGAATCAGTACTAGGGGAAGGGAGGATTTCCCACAATAGAAAAACTTGAGGGATTTTCAAGCAGGTACGGTCTGCTTGGGAGAACCAGCCTTCCCCTTTTGATTTATTGTAAAGGAGTTAGTATATTCTGAGGAGAGGGAGGAAGGATAAAAAAAATTCACCCACCCAAGTCTAGCCCCAAACCACCCGGTTCAAAGCCTCAGCGGTTCCTCCTCTTCACCTCGGAGCTGCCCAGGGAGCTGGGTCGAGTCAAGTCAGCCCTCCCTATAGGAGAAGTGGCTGGAATTCCTGGTAATGTCCACTGTGACCAGAAATTTTGATTTCCCTTTGATGGACCCAGGGGCCCCTCTTCAGGACTGGTAACACTGTATCTGACTTCAAGGGCCCGGCTGCCCTGATCATGGCCAGGAATTCTGTGTTCCCTGGAAAGCTGGTCTTGGAGTTCAGACTTCCCACTTGACAGCAGAGTCACTCCTTGTAAGATTCACCCCGAGGACACCTATGGCCCTGCAGCCACCACAGTGACCAGAAGCCATCCGATCTGGCCTGCAGGCTTTGCACCCAAATTCTCTGTGGACCCTAATTTTACCATCTCCAAAATCCACCCTGGTAAGACAGAGTAGCAGGGAGAAGATGCGCCCTGGCCATCCTTCCCTGACCACGGCAGAGGTGGTGCACCAAGGGAACCCCGCAGATGTGGAGTCCCAGGGCGCGATGGCACCAGAGAAACAATGCAAAGGTGGGGCTGCTCTGAGGGGGGCAGCGGGCATCCCAGGGGGTCCTGGATGTGGGCCACAGGGAGGCTGGCACCCTGCTGAGTCAACCTCTAGACCCATATGTGCCACCCAAGGCCAGGGGCAGGAGGACCCTGTGGTGAGACCAGCCCGACACCATTCTGGGGTGGCAGTAAGCATCCCTCAAACTAAGACACACTTTACCCTCCGCCCCCACCCCATCCTAGCTGCCATGGCCACCCTATTAATCATCCAATCCTTTCTTTGATGCTCAGCCTCAGCCCCAATTTGCCTGATGGTGTTGGCATTGTCCAAAGTCCCACAGACCTCGGCCTGCCACCCCACCCACTGGCTGATGGCCCTGCAGAAGCCTCCAATGGGTTCCAGACACAGCTGTGAGGTGCTTGTCCACCGCCACACGCAGTCACGCTCCCTGCTCTCCGCCCGAAACGCTCCTCCTCACAGCTGCTGCTTCCTTCCCTCCCAGGGGTCCCGGCCAGGGCTGGGGGAACTGTAGCTTGGGAAAGAACCGAGATGCCCACAGGTTTCCAGGCCAGCAGAAGAAGCCAGGGCCCAGAGGAAGGCGCTCTCTGACCTTTGCGTGACTGTGTCTATGCCCTCGGCAGCCAGCCCTTCCCTGCCAGGGACTGAGCAGCCAGTCCCTTTGAGAGAGACCTGGGGACCCTCCAGCCTCTGACTCCAACCCTTGCCCTCTGTGCCAGCTGGCCCCTCTTCCACTGTTCCCAGCTGCACCTGCTCCCCAGGGCTGGGGGTTGGGGGCTGGACCTCAGTAAGCTGTAACCTTGACCCTCCTGGGAGCCTCCCCCATTCACAATCTCCTGACTGCATCCAGGAGAGCCAAGGGGTCCCAGACTGTAGCCTCGAGGCCCATCTGTGCTGCAGTTGACTGTGCATCAGAATCAAATGTACCAAAGGCGGGTCCCCACCCCCAGACCAAACAAAGCTGAATCTCTGGGGGTGGAGGCAGCCGCTGGTATTTTTAAAAAGCTGCCCAGGTGGTTTTTTTTGTTTTGTTTGTTGCGTGTGACACTGGGGGGATTGGACCCAGGAGCATTCTACCTCCAAGCTACACCTCCAGCCCTTTTTATTTTTATTTTGAAATACAGTGTTGCTAAGTTGCTGAGTGTCTCTTTAAATTGCTGAGGCTGGCCTCAAATCTGTGATCCTCCTGGCTTAGCCTCCCAAGAACTAGGATTATAGGTATGCACCACCACACCTGGCTTGCTCTGGTGATTTTTACAGAGAGCCGTGCTGAGAGGCAAGTGTACAGGACGGGGCCTGAAGCAGGGAGGATGTCCAGTAGGTGCAGGGATCCCCCTGGAGAGTCCCAGGCTGAGCTGCTCTCTTGAATTTCAGCTTCACCCTCTGCTTTGAACCCCACTCCAGGCGGACAGCCCAGGTGGCCACCACCTAGCCTCCTCCCCGCCCCTTCCCATTGGTGACCCTGTGGGAGTGCCAGACTGCTGCTGATTTGTGACTTCTCAGCATGGCTGCGTGCCAAGGCTCCTGCATGGCCACCCTCCACCCCCAGCCCAGCCCAGGCTCCTGCACAGCAGCCAGGTTCCTGCTCTGGGCATGCACCTGCTCAGCAAAGAGGGAGAACTTGGAAAATCATTGTGGTGGTTCCCTCAGAACTTCAGATACCTCAGTTAACCTGCAAGACCTAAAAGATAGGAAGACAGCAAGAGATGTTTGTTGAATGAAGAAGCAAATGTAAATTCAAAAGCCTCACCGAAATCATTAATTTCAAGTTGGTCCTCAATCCAAACTCTTGTCAAATGTACCATCAGGTGGCTAAACTGATTGCTTGTTGCTTCTCAGAGACATGTAGCTAAGGGGAGAGAGAGGAATGACCCGGGGCCTGCAACACAGAGCTGGGGCTCTGGGCTCTGCCCCAATCCTATCTGGGATAAAAACCAAAGATTTGAAGATGCAGGTTATGCGGGGACCACGGAGCTGGCCGTAGGTTTCTGTCCAGATCCTGGTTTTTGTTCTGGGTGAGGTCTTGTAGCCTTCATTACACAAAAGAATAAAACAAAAGGCCTAACAGAGTAACCGGAGGCCAGATGTGGACCAATGACAACAGAGTGTCAGGAACAAGGGATGATGATTAATCCACACCCCGACGTCCAGGAGAGAGAACACAGGGATGAATCACAGTGGGTCAGGGTCCCAAGGGAGGTGACAGGGTTTTTGTTGAGGGGAGGTAACAGGGGCTGTAATCCTCCCATTTCACATCACCATGGCAACAGGAGGGGACCTGGCCAGAGAACAGAGCAAAGGGGCCTCTTTCATTGACTGCATCTAGTGAGAGGTTCCAGCCTGTGCCAGCCAAGAGGAGGACTGGTCTCCCCGCAGAAGAACCTGGCCTGAGTGACCAGGCCCTCTGGAAGCTGGCCAAAGTCTACAGGGCCAAGTGGGGGAGGCAGAAAAAGCCATGTTAAAACCCCAGCATGCCTTGCAGTACCTTCACTCCTGGAGCCCTGGGCCTTTTTAGAAAAGAAACTCTAATCTACCAACATGGAATTAGGTATAAAAGTGTATATTTATCCAGTAGCGTGGTCTAAGGAATCTATAGCTTCATTAGCAGCACAGTGAAGTTGGCTCTGGGAATGGGCATCATCACCCAGTTTTTAAAGGTCCTGACATAGAAGTCCAGAGGGGAAGTGATTTTTCCATGGTCAAACTGTGGTTAATTAGTTGCCTCGGATTCTAACCCAGGCCCATGCAGTGTAATCTGAATTACTAGTAATTACCAGTAGTAATTACTTGGGAAAGAACTGAGCAGTGGTATAAATGTCCAGCAGTAACCTCTGATGGTGGTGGTGATAGGATATAACTGTTTTAGAAAGAGGTTGATATAATCTGCATCATAAATTAACCAATCTGGTGGTGGTTGTCTTGTCTGGCATAGTTTGTGCCCTGCCCAGGTCCTGGAAAGAAAGCAGCAATGGAGACAAACAGGCCCTGCTCTCAGAGGCAGGTGGAACATGAATACCACTACCACCCCCGGGCCAGAAAGAAGGCAGAGAATGAAACAAATATACTGTATTTTACTGGCTGGTCCAGAAGTCCTTAGGAAAGGAATTATGCTTGTTTAGGAAATATCTTGAGAAGTCTTTGGAAGTGGAAGGTAGGAGACCTAGGAAGGGAAGCTAAACCACTTTACTGAAGAAAAGAAGCCAGGCACAGTGGTGCATGTCTATAATCCCAGTACTTGGGAGGTTGAGGCAGGAGGACCACAGGTTCGAGGCCAGCCTCAGCAACTTAGAGAGACCTTAGAAACTTAGTATGACCCTGTTTCAAAATAAGAAATAAAAAGGGGGAGGATGGGGGTTGTAACTCAGAGGTAGAATGCCCTCAGGTTCAATCCCCAGGGAAGAAAGAAAGAAGGAAGGAAGGGAGGACATGACCTAGGGGCCAGAAAGCAGAACGGAGGGAAGGGAAGGCAGAGAGAGGAGCAAATACAAGATGACATAAAATCTGAAATGTTTAGATAGAGATGCTAAGGCAGCTATTGCAGCCATGCTCCAAGAAGTAAGGGGAAGTTCTCTTGAAATGAATGGAATGATTCAAAGTCTCATCAAAGAAACAGAAGATGCAAAGAAGAACTAAACAGAAATTAAATTTGGGGGGACCGAAAATTAAAATAACTGGAATAAAACATCAACTGGATAGGATCGATAGCAAAATGAAAAAAGTCAGTGAGCTTGAAGCAAGACCAATAGAAATGACCTTATCTGAACAACAAAAAGAAAAATCAATAAATGGTGCCTCAGAGATGTGTGGGACAATATTAATAGTCTAATATTCATATTGTCAGAGTTCTAGAAGTAGAAGGAAGCGAATATGACAAAAAAAGAGAAAAGAAAGAGAGAGAAAGGTTAAAAATAGTATACTAGGGCACTACTTTGGTCCAGGACATACCCACTCCCTGCCTCAGTTACTCCCTCTGTGAAATGGAGATCACAATAGTGCCTACTTCACGAGGTTGTGAGAACTTTGCAAAATACTGTCTATTTAAAGAGATTACTGCTGTGTCTCAGATATTGCACATGACCAGCATATCTCAACCACTCTAATTATTATCTAGAGTTTCAGAACTATATTTCTGTATTTAGAACTGTGTTGAGCTCTGCAGAAGTCCCCTGAGCAGGTATGGATTCCTCTCCCTCCGCCCCACTGACTTTTTGCTGTTTTCCTTATGTCAAGATTTCATGAGCTTTCTGCTCATCACCCTCTGCTGGCACTCCTGAAGGGCAGCCTCTTCATTCAAGGAATATAAGACTTTAAAAGCAAATAAACACTATCCTCCCAGTGGGGAGTGTAGAAAGCCCTTGGGATCAGAAAAAAACCTTGAAGTTTTGTTCTGCCAGTATTTACTGTGTGACCACAGGCAGGTGGCTTAATCTCTCTGAGGCTAATTTTTCCAATCCATCGAAGGTGATTAATCACACATAATATTCAGAGATAATATGAGGTCAGCAAAGTACCTTTCGTCAGAGTGGCTGTTTTTGTTAATAGTAGGTCATGTGATTCAGAATGTAGGCAAAGGTTTATTCTGGGAACGAAGAGAATCAAACCTTTGAGCCAGCAGGATGCATAGCCCTGAAGTGGAAATAATTGATAGGAAGACCCCCCCCCATCCTGTCACTGTGCAAGACAGTAAGGTCCCCAGCCATGGGGTTACTGAGAAGTCAGAACAGAGGGCTTTTCAAATGTAGTCCAATCACTGCATTTTCAGATAGGAAGGGGGAAGGCTGTGGTCTGCCCCAGGTCGCAGGGGCTATGGAAAGCTCAGTCGGGTCCCCTGAATTTGGGAGAGTCACTGGGCTGTTGTAAAACCACATGAATCCCTCACAAACAGATACTGTGAATAAGGAAGGGCCTCTAGCCCCCTGAGCAATGAATGGGCAGGGACTGGGGAAGAGGACAAGGGAGGCCTCTGTAGGGTGAGCTCTTCTCCACATTAGAGACATGTTGTTTGAGTGTAGTGCTAATATTGATACACTGTTATTAACTAAAGCCCATAGTTTACATTAGGGTTCATTCTATGTAATAGTGTTCTATGGGTCTTCACAAATGCTCGATGTCACATACCCATCGCCAGAGTATCACACTGAGTGGTTTCACTGTCCTAAACATCCTCTGTGTGCCACCTGTTCATCCCACCCTCATGCTCTCCAAGCTCCGGCAATCACAGAGTTGTGTTTGTTTGTTTGTTTGTTTGTTTGTTTTTTATAATCTGTACAGTTTTGCCTTTTCCAGAAGGTCACACAGTTGGAATAATACAGTATGTCTCCTTTTCAGACTGATTTCCATCACTTAGCAATCTGCATTTAGGGTTACCCCGTATCTTGTTGAGGTTTGATAGCTCATTTCTTTTTATTGTTGAATAAAATTCCATTGTATAGATGCACCAGTTTATTCATCTAGTCACCTCTTGAAGGGGATCTCAGTTGCTTTCCTGTTTGGGTGAATATGATAAAGCTTCTGTAAATAGCAGTGTGCAGGCTTTTGTGTGGATAAAAATATTCAACTTATTTGGATGGCTACATTATACTACTCCTTGTTTCCTGTAACCGCGTTGTGATAAGGAAAAAAGGTCATTTAGATAAAGCAGGGAAATACCTTTTAGAGGAGGGAACAGATTTTGTTAAGGAGAATACCTTAATGTGCCATGTGGCTGTGGAAGAACAAACAGATTGGGGGCTCTGACCTAGAAATAGAGGAACCACATATTTTATTATCCAAACCAGGACACTTTGGCAGGCAGGAAGGGGTGTCATTAGTGATTTTGTTGGAGCAACAGGTATAATCTGGTTTTTTTTTTTTTTTTTT
>PVJS01035103.1:0-21201 GCA_004027185.1 Glis glis | reverse complement strand
TTTATTTTTTTTTTTTTTTTTTTTTTTTTTTTTTGCGGTACCAGGGATTGAACGCAGGGGCGGTCTACCTCCGTGCTACGCCCCCGGCCCTGTTTTTTATACTTTATTTTGAAACCGGGTCTCACGAAGTTACGGAAGGCCTCGCTAAGGACAGAGAGAGAGAGAGAGAGAGAGAGAGGGAGGGGGAGAGAGAGAGCTGAGGCTGGCCGCGAACCCGGATCCTCCGGTCTCCGCCTCCCAAAGTACTGGGATTACAAGCGTGCGCCACTACGCCCGGCTCATAATTCTATTCTTTATGGCTGGGTAAAATCCCATTCTGTGTATATACCACATTTTCATTAGACAATCATCTGTTTATGGACACTTGGGTTAGTGCCCTAATTTGGCTTTGTGAATTGTGTTGCTATAATCAGGGGTATACATTATCACTACAGTATTCTAATATCATTCCTTTTTTTCTTTTGGTGGTACTGGGAATGGAACCCAGGGACATTCTACCTCTGAGCTACACCTCCAGCTCCATTTTATGCTTTATTTTGAAACAGGGTCTCACTAAGTTGTGGAGGGCCTCACAAGTTGCTGAGGCTGGCCAGGAACCTGCACTTCTCCTGTCTCCGCCTCCCAAGCACTGGGATTACAAGCGTGCGCCACCATGCCGGGCTTAATATCATTACTTTGAAGAGAAACTGAGGAGTGGTATGGCTGGGTCATATGGTGGTTCCATTCCTGGTCTTTTGAGGAATCTCCATACTGATCTCCATAGTGGTTGTATTAATTTATAGTCCCATCAACAATGTATAAGAGTTCCTATTTCCCCACATCCTTGCCAGCATTTATTATTCTTTGTATTCTTTTTCTTTTTTTTTGGCGGTACTGGGGATTGAATCCAGGGGCATTATACCTCTGAGCTACACCCCCAGCTGTATTTTTTGTTCTTTATTTTGAAACAGGGTCTCACTAAGTTGCTGAGGACCTCACTAAGTAGCTGAGGCTGGCTGCGAACCCAGGTCCTCCGGTCTCAGCCTCCCAAGTACTGGGATTACAAGCATGCGCCACTATGCCCAGCTTATTCTTTGTATTCTTGATGATCGCCTTTCTAATTAGAGTTAGATGGAATCTAAGGGTGGTTTTGATTTACATTTCCCTGATTGCTGACTATGTTGAGCATTTTTTCATATATTTGTTGGCCATTTGTATTTCTTCTGGTTTTTTTTTTTTTTTTTGGTGGTACTAGGGATTGAACCCAGGGGCATTCTATCTCCGAGCTACACCTCCAGCCCAATTTTTTAATTTTTTTTTTTTTTTGTGGTACCGGGGATTGAACCCAGGGGCGTTTTACCTCCGAGCTACACCTCCGGCCCTATTTTTTATACTTTATTTTGAAACCGGGTCTCACGAAGTTGCGGAAGGCCTCACTAAGTAGCTGAGGCTGGCCACGAACCCGGATCCTCTGGTCCCCGCCTCCCAAGTACTGGGATTACAAGTGTGCGCCACCACGCCCGGCCCAATTTTTTAATTTTTTAATTTGAAACAGGGTCTCACTAAATTGCTAAGGACCTAAGTAGTTGAGGCTGGCTGTAAACCCGGATCCTCCAATCTCAGCATCCCAAGTACTGGGATTACAAGCGTGTGCCACCAAGCCCGGGTTTGTATTTCTTCTTTTAAGAAGTGTCTTCATTTCAGTAGGCCATTTTTTTTTTTTAGTTCTTTGTGTGTTCTAGATATTAGTCCTCTATCAGAAGAGTAGCTGGCAAAGATTTTTTCCCAGTCTGTAGGCTCTGTCTACAGATTGTTGATTGTCTCCTTTGCTCCCCAGATGGTTTTTAATTTCATGGCATCTCATGTATTGATTCTTGATTTTACTTCCTGAGCTTTAGACGTTTTGTTGAGGAACCTCTATGAGTTTTTCTATGTTGGAGAGTTGGCCTATGCCTTATTCTAGTAATTGCAAAGTTTCTTATTTATTTAATTTCTATGTCTTTGATCCATCTTGAATTGACTTTAGTGCAGGGTGAGAGGTAGGGAGTGACTCTTAAATAGTGGAAAAATTGGAGGGAACTTAAGTTTATTATCATACTGGAGAAGATAGTGTACTGTTATCCAACCAACCTTCCCTTCATCATTGATAAAAGATGCTGAACTCATTCAGTGTCAATGACTTTGCCTCAGAGCATGGACAGATCCTCATTTGACTCAGAGCCTCTGCTTTCCTGAAGAAATCATGGTGTTTATCTGCTGAGAAGAAGCTTCAAAAATTTGAAAGCCCCCCCCAAACAGTAGTGACCCTTAACTTTTTTTTTTTTTTTATTTGTGGTACCGAGGATTGAACCCAGGGGCATTCTACCTCCAGGCTACACCCCTGGTCCTATTTTTTATACTTTATTTTGAAACCGGTCTCATGAAGTTGCGAAGGGCCTCACTAAGTAGAGAGAGAGAGACAGGGAGAGAGACTGAGGCTGGCCGCGAACCCGGATCCTCCGGTCCCCACCTCCCAAAGTACTGGGATTACAAGCGTGCGCCACCACGCTCGGCTATACTTTATTTTGAAACTGGGTCTCAGGAAGTTGCAGAGGGCCTCTCTAAGTAGCTGAGGCTGGCCGCAAACCTGGATCCTCCGGTCTCAGCCTCCCAAGTACTGGGATTACAAGCGTGCGCCACCACGCCCGGCAACCCTTAACATTTTATATAATAACACTCTAACATTCTTGTTTTACTCCCTGCATTTGAGGTATTTTTCAGAAAATTCTGTCAGAATGGGAGAGGGCTGATAGTATTAATTACAATGTTTGATTGGTCGTAATTCATAAGAACAAGTCATTTGTGTATGTGACTATCTGTTCCCCCTTTTTTTTTTTTTGGTGGTACTGGGGATTGAACCCAGGGGCATTCTACCTCCGAGCTACACCCCCGGCCCTATTTTTTTATCCTTTATTTTGAAACTGGGTCTCAAGAAGTTGCAGAGGGCCTCACTAAGTAGCTGAGGCTGGCTCAAACCTGGATTCTCCGGTGTCCGCCTCCCAAGTACTGGGATTACAAGCATGTGCCACCACGCCCGGCTGTGGCTATCTGTTCTTGAAAACATCTTCATAACTGTGTGATATGTCAAAATGTTGTATTTAAATAGATCCTTTCACAGTGCTTATGTGTATTTGGACTTCATGCATGGAGACATGATAAAGGTTTGCTTTCAAGAATCAGTTTTTATATACTTTAGACACTAGTATTTATGTATGTATTTATTGTGGATCTGGGGATCAAACCCAGAGCCTCATGCTTGGTAGGAAAATGCTCTACCACTGAGCTGTAACACCTTCCTCAACACTAGTCTTTCTTTACTGGACTAAAAGAATGTAAAAGACTTCTTGGAAGCCCTGCATGGTGGTGCAAGCCTGTAATCCCAGTATTTGGGAGGTCGAGATAGGAGGATTGCAGATTTGCGGCCAGCCTCGGCAACTTAGCAAGGCCCTCAGCAACTTTGTGAGACCCCATCTCCCCGCCCTCTCCCCCCAAAAATGGGGATGGGAGTGCAGCTCAAGGATAGACTGGCTGGGTGTGGTGGCGCACGCTTGTAATCCCAGTAGTTGGGGGGCTGAGACATGAAGATTGCATGTTTGCGGCCAGCCTTAGCTACTTAGTGAGGCCCTCTGCAACTTAGTGAGATCCTGTTTCAAAATAAAGAATAAATAATAGGGCTGAGGGTAAAATGCCCCGGGTTCAATCCCTAGTACCAAAAAAAAAAAAGCATAGACTGACCCTGGGTTCACTCCAAGTACCATACATACTTAAAAAAGACTTAATTGGATAAGAGATCAAAATATTTTATCAATATTTTTGTCCTCTGAATACTTGTCAACTTTTATTTCACTTTAGGTGAACTACAGAAAGCCATTGACTTGTTCACAGATGCCATCAAGCTCAACCCTCGCTTGGCCATTCTGTATGCCAAGAGAGCCAGGTGAGACATCTAAATACAAGAGCACCCCCTTGTGAATAGTTTCTGCCCATTTGTTTAAATAGAATGGGTTCTGTGGTAATCCCAAAGTTCTTTTTATTTGAAATGAAATTTTTTTAAAAATATCACTCTTATTTTTTAGTGTCTTCATCAAATTACAGAAGCCAAATGCTGCCATTCGAGACTGTGACAGAGCCATTGATATAAATCCTGATTCAGCTCAGCCTTACAAGTGGCGAGGGAAAGCACACAGGTAAATATTGCAGTTCATTACTTTCAGAACTCCTTAATATGGTATTTTAATATGCTTTATTTAAAACCTTTTCATATTTCCATTCAAAGAAAACCACTGTTGGCAATTTTTTTACCACACATAGCCAAATATAAGGTAAGAATTTTTTTTTTTTTTCTCAAAATTACAGGCAAAGAGAGAATAGCCTTAAATTAGTATCCTAGACTGGGCATGGTGGTGCACACCTGTAATCCTAGTACTTGGGAGGCTGAGACCAGAGGTTCACAGCCAGCCTCACCAACGTAGTGAGGCCCTCCGCAACTTAATGAGACCCTGTTTCAAAATAAAAAATAAACGGGGTTGGAGGTGTAGCTCAGAGGTAAATACCCCTGGGTTCAATCCCCAGTACCCCCCACACACAAATTAGTATCTTGTACAAATTCTCTTTGCAAGGTTTGTAACTATAGCATTGTGCAGCCATATATTACAGAAGGAATAAGCTTTCCTGAAACTACTCAGTTAATTGCTTTGAGAAAACCAGGAAAATAATTTACTCCAGATTAGTAATCATTCCTGGTGTCAAAACCTAATTTTAGCTGGGAGTGGTGGCACACGCTTGTAATCCCAGTGTTTGGGAGGCTGAGACAGGAAGATCACAGGTTCAAGGACAGCCTCAGCAAATAGACTTTCATCAACCTAGCAAGACCCTGTTTCAAAATAAAAATAAAATAGGGCTGTAGCTCAGAGGTAGAATCCCTCTGGGTTCAATCCCTAGTGCCACACACACACACACACACACACACACACACACACACACACACATGAAAACCCAAAACCTAATTTTACACAAATGAGTATTTGTATCTAGGGGAAGAAATGTCCAGTGACATGGGCATCTTACATGGATTGGAAAGCTGCTGTACCCTATGTGCGGATGGAGATGAAAGTGGATGTTCTGTGAGAACTGTATTAGGTGGCTTAAAGTAGCCCTAGTGATGTTAATGAAGACATGTCAATAAGAAAAGTAAAAAGTTAAAATAAAGCATATTAATACTCTGTGTGTTTGAAAAAGTTTGTGCATTGCAGTTGATCCTTTTGAAAATCCCACTTAGTCTTCATGCATTTCTTTGATTTCTGGTAAAGGATGGCATGGGCTCATCTTACACTTTGCATGTTGCAGACTTAGAATAAATCGTTTGTCCAGAAATCACGGTTCCTTTTAGTGGAAATTAGGATTTGTGCAGTAGGGTAGGGTGTGTTCCTTGTCTCTGGTTGTCATTACTTTCTTTTCTTTTCTTTTTTTGGTACTGGGGATTGAACTTAGGAGCATTCTACCTCTGAGCTACACTTTCAGCCCCATTTTTAATTTTTTATTTTGAAACAGGGTCTCGTTAGGTTGGTGAGAGTCTACTTGTTGAGGCTGTCTAAGAACCTGTGATCCTCCTGTCTCAGCTTCCCAAGTATCGGGATTACAAGCGTGTGCCACCACGCCTGGCTCATTACTTTCATTTCAATGAATAGAGCTCAGAAAAAAAAATCAAAATCATCATTTTAATGTGAAAAAAATCCATGAAATTGAGTGTATGTGTGTCCAATTAAAATTTAACATTGTTTGCCTGTTTTTCATTTTGTATCTTTTTCATTTTTCTTCTACACTCAAAATCTTTGTTCCTACCATATTGGTGTAATCCTACAATATAAATAAAATGATTTCATAATTTTATCTTAAAAATGATATAACCTAAGTAAAGTTTGATGGTAAATTATTTTTTATAGCACTGGGGATTGAACCCAGGGCATTCTACCTCTGAGCTACACCCCCAGTCCTATATTTTATTCTTTAGTTTGAAACAGGGTCTCATTAAGTTGTGGAGGACCTCACTAAGTAGCTGAGGCTGGGGGCGAATGTTCCATCTTCTTGTCTCAGCCTTCCAAGTACTGGGATTAGAAGTGTGCGCCACCACTCTTGGCTTTTAAAATACTATTTTTTTTTTATTGCTATTTTTAAATTCTGATACAGGGTCTCCTTAAGTTGCCTGGGCTGGTCTTGAGGCTGGCCTCAAGTTGCTGGTCTGCGATCACAGGCGTGAACTACTGTGCCTGGCTTAATTTTATATTTTGAGTATTTAAAACATTTGTGTTTGAACAATCAAAACTGAGCTGAAAGGTATACTCATATAACTGTCCATTTCCATCACTATCCTTTACACCACTTTTTTTTCTTTTTGCGGTACTGGGGATTGGACCCAGGGGCATTCTACCTCCAAGCTATACCCCAGCCCTATTTTTTAAAATTTTATTCTTTATTTTGAAACAGCATCTCACTATGTTGTGGAGGGCCTCACTAAGTAGCTGAGGCTGGCCGTGAACCCGGATCCTCTGGTCTCAGCCTCCCAAGTACTGGGATTACAAGTATGCACCACCATGCCTGGCTCTACACCAAATTTTTACCTGCCCCTGCTGATGTTTAGTTCCTGATCCATCCTTTCTTTTTTCAATAAAGCGGACACACATGGTTTTCTCTTCTATCTTACAAAGTAGCATGCTAAGTATATATCATGTTAATCCTTTTTGATAAGTGAAAAGATGCTGCTCTTCAGGCTTTTTTTTTTTTTTTTGCGGTACCAGGGATTGAACCCAGGGGCATTCTACCTCCAAGCTACACCCCCGGCCCTATTTTTATACTTTTTTTTATTTTGAAACTGGGTCTCACGAAGTTGCGGGGGGCCTCACTGAGTAGCTGAGGCTGGCCGCGAACCCAGATCCTCCAGTCTCAGCCTCCCAAGTACTGGGATTACAAGCGTGCGCCACCACTCCCGGCCATGCTTTTTTTAAATGACACTGAATTAAAGTAATTTTAAATTTAGTGTTTAGTTTTTAACCATTTTTTAAATAGGAGAGCCAACTTTGCAGTTACCATAGAGGAATTTTAAAGTCCTTAAGTTTTTATAGTTAACCAACATGATAAATACTGCATTTAATAAAAAAATTGTTTATTCTTAATAACATTTAACTCAAGACTTCTATTATAATCCCCCCTTTTTTTTGTGGCACTGGGATGTGAACCCAGGGGCATTCTACCTTCAAGCCACATCCCCAGCCCTATTTTATGTTTATTTTGAAACAGGATCTCGCTCGGTTGATGAAAATCTCACTATTTGCTGAGGCTGGTCTCGAACCTGTGATCCTCCTGTCTCAGCTTTTCAAATACTGGGATTACAAGTGTGCGCCACCATGCCCGGCTTACAATCTCCTTTTTTATAAGGAAGAAGGGAATACCATGCTATATAGGGTGAATATGTATAAAAGGCTCTTATAATGAGTTTAAATCTATTTCAGACTTCTGGGCCATTGGGAAGAAGCAGCCCATGATCTTGCCCTTGCCTGTAAACTGGATTATGATGAGGATGCTAGTGCAATGCTGAAAGAAGTCCAACCGAGGGTATGTTAAAGTAGTGACAGGGAAGGTCATTACTCCATGGCTTTACTACCTAGGCCCTGGCATCCATAATTTACCTGAAAAAGAGATGCAAAGGAACACTTAAAAGTTATAATCTGTAACCACCGAAATTTGTGCTCAACTCTGGAAATCTCATGAGGTCTCTCCTTGCTTTTGCTTCCATGCTGTATTAGAGCAAGCTCTATTCCTTTGCAAGACTACAGTGGAATTAAAACCAAAAAAATAGAAATGGAAAAGGGTAGGTTTACAACAAGGAACGAAATAGAAAGTCTACAAATTGTCACCCAAGATCATGTCTGGTCGGTCCTATATACCATAGGTGTATCAAGCCACTTTTTTTTGGTACTGGCGGTGGAACCCAGGAGTATTCTACCTTCGAGTTACACCTCCAGCATGATTTTATTTTTAATTTGAAACAGGGTCTCACTGGGTTCATGTGAGTCTCACTACTTGCTGAGGCTGTCCTCGAACCTGCGATCCTCCTATCTCAGCCTCCCAAGTACTGGGATTATAGGCATGCGCCACCTCACCCAGCTTATAAAGCCACTTTTAACAAAGCATGAGGGTCCTTGTTACTGTTAAGAAATTGTAGCCCTTTATAAATGAGAATACAGAATCCAAAATCTAAAACATTCTAAGATGGTCCTTTTAAAACATTAATTTTAATGTGTTTACATGGTAGATCTGTCAGCTTTGTGGGAAATTACAATTTCAAGAATTTATCAAACGTTTTGAGATAGTAGAAGTTTTATTGAATTTAATGTGTCTACTACCCAACTTCTTTTGATTTTCTTTTTTTTTTAATAACAGGGTTAACTCAGTAAAGTTGTGCAAGAAATTCTAGAAAATAAGGTTCTTGGGGATGTAACTGAGTGGTAAAACACTTCCCTAGCATGCACATAGGCCTGGATTTACTCACCAGCACCTCAAAGAAGAAACAAAATCTTCAAGCCTTAGAACATAAGGTTCTTAAAAATATTTGTATAGACGCTAAAATAACCTTGAATACAAATATCTTAACATTTATTTTGTTCTTTAAATAAATAATAGAGCTGGGCATGGTGGCGCATGCTTGTAATCCCCATACTTGGGAGGCTGAGACAGGAGGATCCGGGTTCGAGGCCAGCCTCAGCTACTTAGTGAGGCCCTGTTTCAAAATAAAGAATAAAAAATATGGCTGGGGATGTAGTTCAGAGGTAGAATGCCCCTGGGTTCAATCCCCAGTACTGGAAAAATAAATAAATAAATAATAGGTTCAAAGCATCTGATACTATGTACTACTAGCTGGTACACATATTTATATATATTTTCTTTCTTAATCACTAAAGCAATTTAGTGAAATTAATTATTTTTCTCTCTTTTTTTGTGGTTTTGGGGATCAATACGGGGCCTTGTGTGTGCTAAGCATATACCCTACAGCTGAGTTATATCCCTTGCCCCTCCCCTGTTAATGAATGAAGAAACTATGGTGAGCACCTGGTTTGTATGTTCCTAATCCGTCTTCCCATGGTAAACATTATTAATGATAGTTTTCCTACTGAACTCAGCTCTAACTTTGGAAACCTTAATGCTATGATACATGAAGGAAGAATTGTCCTGCAGTTTGAAACCTATTTGTTATCCTTGAGTCACTTGAGATTATAACATTTCTCTTTTTAGACCCTTTCCTCTATTTCATGGTGTCTCGTGTAGTTGAGGCAGATATTGTTAAAGCCTGAGTTTGTGTTAGGTCTTTTTCTATAAGCTAAGTCCGTCATTTTTCAGAATTGCATGTTGAACACTTCTCCACACACCAAAAAAACTCTAATGATGACCTTACCCAACATTTGGTGCAGACTTACTTTTCTATGGCTCTTTATTTCTAGGCCCAGAAAATTGCTGAACATCGGAGAAAGTATGAGCGGAAACGTGAAGAGCGAGAGATCAAAGAACGAATAGAAAGGGTTAAGAAGGCTAGAGAAGAACATGAGCGAGCCCAGAGGGTAAAGTCTTTAAAGCTAAGCCCTGAGGAGAAAACACAGGAGATCTGAGGTTTAAAATACCCTTCTAACTCCTCGCTTCTTTCTTTAGTGCTAGCTGCAGTTCTAGAGGATAGTACTACTTAAAAAAGGATTCTCCTTTCATTTTGTCTACTTTGTGAGGATGTTTCTATTCTTCAATTTTATTTTCCTTTTTTTGGTACTAGGGTTTTTACCCAGGGGCATTCTACCTCTGAGCTAACACCCCCAGCCCTTTTTGTTTATTTATTTTTTGCCACAGAGTCTCCATAAGTTGCCGAGGCTATTGGTAAGGTGGACCTCAGACCTGCGATCCTCCTGTCTCAGCTTTCCAAGTACTGGGATTTATTCTTCATAAATTCTTCATTCTTTATAGTCTTAGTGAACTTGTATTTCATCAAGTTGTAGTCTTGTTTATGAAAGTCAGAAATTTGGAGCTCAGTGGTAGAGTACTTGCCTATCATACCCAGCACTGAAAAATGAATTTGTGAATGATTAGTTTTTCCTTGTCAAGTGATTAAAATTTGGCTGTATTCTTTATTTTTGCGGTACTGGGGATTGAACCCAAGGGCATTCTACCTCTGAGCTACACCCCCAGCCCTATTGTTTATTATTCTTTAGTTTGAACATGGTCTCAGTAAGTTGAAGAGGGCCTCACTAAGTAGCTGAGGCTGGCTGCGAACATGGATCCTCTGGTCTCAGCCTCCCAAGTACTGGGATTACAAGTGTGTGCCACCAGACCTGGCTTGTAGAGCTATTTTTTTAGGATTCTTTAGAGCTATTTTTTTTTTGAGGATTCTTGTCCCAGTCTGGTGGGGGTTTTTTTTTGTTTGTTTGTTTGTTTGTTTTTTGCAGTACTGGGGGCCTTCTACCTCTGAGCTCCACCCCAGCCCTATTGTTTATTCTTTATTTTGAAACAGGATCTCACTAGGGGGCTTCACTAAGTAGCTGAGGCTGGCTGCCAACCAGGTTCCTCCTGTCTCAGCCTCCCAAGTACTGGGATTACAAGCATGCGCCACCACGCCCAGCTGTAAAACAATTTAGATATGGTGCTTTCTTTATAGAAAGATTAACCAAGGTTTCATTTCTCTAATAGTAATAAGATTACTTAGGACTCTGAGTTTGGTGTTTTATGATTCCCCCTGGGCTAACAGTGGATTCATGGCTTGCTTTTTTTTTTAATTTTAGCTGTTTAGTTTGTTACAAAGTCTTAACAAAAATTGAGAGAAAAGGAAAATTATTAATAATTCATCCACAATATTGTTTCTGCTTTTCTTACAGTTTCTCATAGTATTTTGGGATGTTTTTGTCTTTTTTCTGTAGATTTCTATTTGGTTCTCTCAATTTTTACCTATAGTATTGTTGAATGAAAGGGCATATAGCTATATAGTATAACAACTTTTCATCTTAATTTTGTGTGTGTGGGGGTACTGGGGATCTAACCCATGGACATTCTACCTCTGAGCTACATCCCTAGCCTTTTTTATTTTTTGTTTTGAAACAGGGTCTTACTAAGTTGCTGAGGCTGGTCTTGAACCTGTGATCCTCTTGTCTCAGCCTCTCAAGTACTGGGATGGGGTGTGCCACCATGCCCAGCTCATAGTTGATAACCTTTAAAAGTAAAGTATGAGAAGAATTTATTTATTTTTCCCTATGTTTTGTCTTGTTTTTTTTTTTTTTAAAGAGCACAAACAGAGCTGGGCATGGTGGCACAAACCTGAAATTCCAGGGCTTGTTAGGATGAGAGGAGGATTGCAGGTTCAAGGACAGTCTCAGCAACATGGCAAGACTCTTAGCTACCTAGTGAGACCCTGTTCCCAAACAAAAATTAAAATCTTAGCTACCTAGTGAGACCCTGTTCCCAAACAAAAATTAAAAGGGCTAGGGGTGTAGTTCGAAGACAGAACACTCCTGGGTTGAATCCCCAGTAAAAACACACACACACACACACACACACACACACACACACACACACACACAGCAAAAACAAATCAGTAAACCTCCATTTGTTAGAAGTTTTGAGTTCTATAGTGAAAGGGTGGAAAGATAAAGTTGAGAAACAAGTATTCCTATGTAATCTAGCCATATCGTTTAATTTTGGAGTTTTGTAAACGGTAAGAATTTGAAGCTGGGTGTGGTGGCGCATGCTTGTAATCCCAGTACTTGGGAGACTGATACCAAAGGATCCAGGTTTGCGGCCAGTCTCAGCTACTTAGTGAGGCCCTCCACAAGTTAGACCCTGTTTCAAACTAAAGAACAAAAAAAGAGGGCTGCAGGTGTAGCTCGGAGGTAGAGTGCCCCTGTGTTCAATCCCCAGTACTGCAAAAAAAAATAACCAAAAAGAATTTCAGTACTATACATTGGTTTTCTGGGATTAGTTTCCAGAGAAATAAAACACCCTATTTTGAAATCATTATAAAAATAATAATGTTCAGCTTGCCTCACATGTACAAAGCACTGGATTCAGTACTGAAGCACCACAGTATAATAATGATAATGATGCTTAGCCAGAATATAGTTGAAATTTTTTCGTTGAAAGCGTGATAGAGTATCCTTTAGTCTATTATTGCTATTGAAATGTCTCATTCTAGCCGGGCATGGTGGCGCACGCTTGTAATCCCAGTACTTGGGAGGCTGAGACCGGAGGATCCAGTTCGCGGCCAGCCTTGGCTACTTAGTGAGGCCTTCCTCAACCTAGCGAGACCCTGTTTCAAAATAAAGAGGAAAAAGTCGGGCTCAGGGTGTAGCTCGGAGGTAGAATGCCCCTGGATTCAATCCCCGGTACCAAAAAAAAGAAATGTTTCATTCTTGCCAGGTGCGGTAGTGCATGCCTATAATCCCAGTCCTTAGGAGGCTGAGGGAGATAGGAGGATCACAGGTTCCAGACCAGCCTCAGCAACTTAGCAAGACCCTGTTTTAAAATAAAAGATAAAAAGGGCCGGGTTGTAGCTCACAGGTAGAATGCCCCTGGGTTCAATCCCTAGTACCAAAAAAAAAAAAAGGAAGAAATTTGTCATCCTTTTAAGTCCTCTACTGACTTATTTCATAATATTTTCGTGAAACCTGCATGGATTATGTTAGGATAGACTGTATACTTTTTTTCTCATATAATTTATTTCCTTTTTCTATTAAAGGAAGAAGAAGCCAGACGACAAGCAGGGGCTCAGTATGGCTCTTTTCCAGGTATATTTGGAGAAAAGTTAAAACAATTCTGTAAATAAATCAGATACATTCCGATTTGGTGGGTGTGCGCATGTGTGTAAACAGAGAAAAAGGACTAATATTTAGTATCATTACTCCCTGGAACACTGAAGAATGTTAACTTCTAGAAGGTTTCATTCTCATTAAAAATTTTATGGTAGTAGAAATACAGTGTATGTTTTGAGTGCTTTTTGAAAATAGCTAACATGTGAAGTGATTTATTATGATGTAACTAAATATTTTTGAGTTGCTGTAGTGGAATTTTCTTCTGTTATACAGAGATAATAATGAGGATTCTGTGTAAGAACACTTTATCACAGCTATCTGGCAGGCTTAGGAAGGAGGTTTGCAAATTGGAGACCAGCTTTGGCAACTTTGCATGACTCTTTCTCAACATAAAAATGGCTGGAGGTGTAGTTCAGCTAGTAACATGTGCAAGGCCCTGGGTTTAGTTACCAGTACCAAAAAAAAAGTTAATCCAGTATAAAAATAACACATTTTTCTTTTTCTTGCGAATGTTATATAATCAGAAACAAGGCAGAGCTTTGGATGACACCAGAGGACTAAAATGTAGATAGAAATGGCATAAAACAATTATTGGATACTTCTGAACAAGGCAGTATGAAATTTATATGATGGTAAGGGGAAGAACTGAGTATGGGGGCATGCACCTGTAATCTCAGTACTTGGGGAGGCAGAGACAGGACTGCAAGATCAAGGCCAGCCGTGGCAACTTATACCATCTCACTCAGCACTCTCACTGCTGTAATTTAAAGGACTGACCCTGCGACTTAGAGGAAGGAAGGCTTATTTAGTCACGGTTTCCTTGGGAATTTTGGGTTCAGGCCATGTGAGGCGGGAGACCAAAGATCTTAGGGCATGGTGGTTGGAAGCCGAGATAGGGAGCGCGCAAGGCTTCATTCTCACATCGTGGAGGCTGGAAGCCAGAGAGAGCGAGCAAGGCGAGGAGGAACCATATATAATCCCCAGGCCACACCTCCAGTGATCCCTCCTTAAGCCACCAAGCCTGCTTCCAACATGTGTACCTTGTTTTCATGAGAGCTGGGAGGACAGTCAGAATCTAAACCATTACAGACCCTGTCTCCAATTAAAAAAGAAAAGGAGCTGGCAGTGTAGCTCAGTGTTCGAATTCCCCTGCCAGGTTCAATCCCCAGTACTACCACAAAAAATAAAAGACAAAACTTAAATATATATATTTAATTATATATTTAATTTCCTTAATATATATATATTTTTTGCAGCACTAGGGATTGAACCCAGGGGCATTCTACCTCCGAGCTACACCCCCAGCCTTATTTTTTTATCTTTTATTTTGAAACAGGGTCTCACTAAGTTGTGGAGGGCCTAAGTAGCTGAGGCTGGCTGTGAACATGGATCCTCTGGTCTCAGCCTCCCAAGTACTGGGATTACAAGCATGCACCAACACGCCCGCCCGGCTTATGTATATATTTTTTAAACTGCTGTCTTTTAAAGCTGTTTAATGGTAACTAGCTCTCTCTTAAAAAAGATTTGTATAGCCCATTTATCCTTTATATGCCACTGGCTAGAACTCAGTTATTTGGTCCAAAGCCAGGACCTTTATTCTGGAAGGTTGTGTTCTTAGCAACTTTAAGAAAAACATTATTATCATCAAGGCCATTTTCAGCAACTTGGTGAGACTCTCAGCAATTTGGCCAGATGCTATTTCAAAACAAATAGGGCTGAGGGTATGGCTCAGAGGTAGAATGCCCTTGTGTTTAATCCCCAGTACCAAAAAAAAAAAAACCAAAGAATTAAATTTTAGCTCATAGCCTGCTTCCTGCTTAAAATATAATCTTATACCGGGCATGGTGGCGCACACTTGAAATCCCAGTACTTAGGAGGCTGAGACCGGAGGATCCGGGTTTGCAGCCAGCCTCAGCTACTTAGTGAGGCCCTCTGCAACTTAGTGAGACCCTGTTTCAAAATAAACAATAAAAAATATGGCTGGGGATGTAGAATGCCCTTGGATTCAATTACCAGTACCGCAAAAAAAAAAAACCCAAACAAAATATGATATTATTGTCACATACCTTTGTTTTAGAAAATGTTCACTGAACTGTATGTGGTGGCATATGCTTGTAATCCTAGTACTTTGGAGGCTGACACAGGATGATCACAGCCTCACTAAATTGAGGACAGCCTCAGCAATTTAGTGAGGCTCTCGGCAACCTAGTGAGACCATGTTTCCAAATAAAATCAGTCTGGGGGTATAGCTTAGAGATAATGCCTCTGGGTTCAATTCCCAGTACCACAAAAAAAAAAGGAAAAAAAGAAAATGCTCACTGATGTGGAGTAGTACAAGAGATAATTTTCTATTACGTGCATTTTTTTTAGTCTAAATTTGACAAGTCTTGGACCAGTAATGTTTTTTAGGGGTAGGAACTAGTCTTTCAAAGCTTTGGGGGTCAGACGTGGTGGCGCACACTTGTAATCCCAGTACTTGGGAGGATCTCAGGTTTGTGGCCATCCTCAGCTATTTAGTGATGCCCTCCACAACTTAGTGAGACCCTGTTTCAAAATAAAGAATACAAAATAGGACTGGGGGTGTGGCTCAGAGGTAGAATGCCCTTGGATTCAATCCCCAGTACCACAGGAAAAAAAAAAAGCTTTGGTGTCAGTAGTGCTGCAAGAGAAGCTAGAAGTTGTTTTCAGGTCCCCTTAGAATTTCCTCATCTATGATTGTTATTTATGGTCATGCTTGAATTTTTGTTGGGCCTGCTAGAAATGACCATTATATATGTCTCCTGGTCTGTAGAGTACACTAACATTACCTGTCTTTCTCTTTAGGCTGCTTCTTTATTAGTATAATTGTGATTTCAGAATATCTCTAGTGGGCCAGGCGTGGTAGCACATGCTTGTAATCCCCGTACTTGGGAGGCTGAGACAGGAGGATCACAGGTTCAAAGCCAGCCTCAGCAACTTAGCCAGATCCTGTTTCCAAATAATAATAAAAAAAAAAATAGGTCTGGCAGTGTAGCCCAGAGGTAGAAGGCCCCTGGGTTCCATCTCCAATACTCCCCTTCCCCCCCACACACAAAATGAATATCTCCAGTGGCCATAACAGGGTTTATGGTAGTAAACAGTAGAAAATAATGTGTTTATAATTTAACAGTTTACTGGGAGGGTGAAATCCTATTTTTCTAGAGAATTGTTCTGTGTAAAGAATTACCAGGAGTGCTTATTAAAAGTGCAGATCCAAGCCGGGCGTGGTTGCACACGCTTGTAATCCCAGTACTTTGGGAGGCGGAGACTGGAGGATCTGGGTTCGCGGTCAGCCTTAGCTCATGCACGCGCGCGCACATGCGCACGCTCTCTCTCTCTCTCTCTCCCTCCCTGTCTCTCTCTCTCTCTCTCTCTCTCTCTCTCTCTCTCCCTGTCTCTCTCTCTCTCTCTCTACTTAGTGAGGCCCTCCGCAACTTCGTGAGACCCGGACTCAAAATAAAGTATAAAAAATAGGGCCGGGGGCGTAGCGCGGAGGTAGAACGCCCCTGTGTTCAATCCCCGGTACCGGGGGGAAAAAAAGTGCAGATCCAAGCTGGGCATGGTGTGCACACTTGTAATCCCAGTACTTGGGAGGCTAACACAGGAGGATCACAGGTTCTAGGCCAGCCTCAGCAATTTAGCGAGGTCCTCCTCAATTTAGTGAGACCTTGTTTCAAAATTTAAAAAATAGGCTGGAGGTCTAGCTCCAAGACAGAATTCCCCTAGGTTCAATCCCCAGCACCAAAAAGCAAACAAAAACAAAAGTGCAGATCCAGAGATTTTGATTCTGTTTGGGGTGGATATTAGATATCCATAGATTTGTATGTGTGATACTTGGGATTAAACCCACGGGCGTTTTACATCTCAGATGCACCTTAAGACCTTTTATTTTTTAAACAGTCTGGCTAAGTTACTGTGCACTGGCCTTGAACCTACAATCCTCCTGTCTCAGCCTCCCAAGTACCAAGATTATAGGCATGTACCATTGTACCTTGCAAATACATAGATTTAACACTAAACTGATATGAATTAACTTTGATTTGTAACAAACCAAGTAATATTTAATATTTAAGAATTATAGTAAAAGATGAGCTGGGCTGAGTGCAGTGGTACACACCTGTAATCCCAGCTACTCTGGAGCAGAGGCAGGAGGATCGCAGTTATAGGGAGAACTTGTCTCAAAATGAAAAAATAAAAAGGGTTGGGGATGTAGCCCAGTGATGAGCAGAGCACCCCTGGATTTATTCCCCAGTACCACACACATTAAAAAAAAAGATCAAGATGCCTGACTTTGTAATTTTATAATTCTGAGCGACCAGTAGTTGGCTCTTTTTTGCGGTACTGGGGATTGAACCCAAGGACATTCTACCTCCAAGCTACACCCCCAGCCCTATTTTATTCTTTATTTTGAAACAGGGTCTCACTAAGTTGCAGAGGGCCTCATAAGTTGCTGAGGCTGGCTGCAAACTTGCGATCTTCCTGTCTCAACCTCCCAAGTACTGGGATTACAAGCTCACGCCACCACACCTGGCTGGCTCTTTGTTTTTAAGTTATGATTAGCTTTCTTATTTAGCAGTTTTATTAGTTGGGCAAAATGGATTCAGAAGGTACTAAAATCTGATTTCTTTTTATAGAAAATTAAGAGTTAAATTTTGTGTCTTGCGTGGTACACTCTTTGTTCTTACTGGCACGCTTGGTTTTTATGTGGGCTTTTTTTTTTTTTTGGTATGTATGTGGTGCTTGGGATTGAACCCAGGGGGGCTCTACCCCTGAGCTACACCCCCAGCCCTTTTATTGTTTTTTGAAACAGTCTTGCTGGGTTGCTTGGATTCTCACTAAATTGCTGAAGTTGGTCTCGAACCTGCAATCCTCCTGTCTCAGCCTCCTAAATTACTGGGATTGTAAGCGTGTGCCACCACATGTGATGTGTGTATTATTTTTGATCAGATGGAAATAGTATATAAGACTACCTGGGATTGTGATTGGTATCTGTAAGTTCTTTCCTTTATTCTTGCAGGTGGCTTTCCTGGGGGAATGCCTGGTAATTTTCCTGGAGGAATGCCTGGAATGGCAGGGGGCATGCCTGGAATGGCGGGAATGCCTGGACTCAATGAAATTCTTAGTGATCCAGAGGTTCTTGCAGCCATGCAGGTAAGACATAGACTAGAAAGTTGGATTTTAGTCACTGAGGCATTTCTTTCATGATTCTGTGGTGACAAGATCACTCTTGTAGCCAGTTTTTATCTTAGTTACCAAATAGCTAACATTGAGTTGTGTCGTTTATTTTCTTTTCAGAGTATGAGTAGGTTAATTTTTACAAATTGGTTTTAGGAAATACATATAGTTGAAAATTACAACCAGTTGTCCTTTTTTTTTTTTTAAAATATACTTTTATTGGCACATTGTAATCTCACATCATAATCAAGTTCAGAGTGATAGAGACATACATGCACACAGCACTTAGTGAGCTTTTCCCACCTCGTGCCTCCCACCCCACTCCCTTCCCGTCCTCATACAGGATATTAGAATTGGCATTGATAATTTTGTATATATACACTGTATCAGTGGAAGTGTTTTCTTTATTAATTCTTCCCCCCTCCCCTTCCCCAAATCCATCCATCGTTCTACTGGGGTTTCTCCTCCTTTATCTGGAGTCCCTCTTGTATTCTGATTTCTCCCTACTTTCCACATATGAGAGAAAACATGACCCTTTCTTTTTTCTGTGTGTGTGTCTGTGTGTGGTACTGGAGATTGAACCCTGGGGCAGTCTATGTCTGGGCTATACACCCAGCCCTATTTTATTTTGAAACAGGGTCTCAATAAGTTGTGGAGGGCCTCTCTTAAGTTGCCGAGGCTGGCCTTGAACCTGCAATCCTCCAGTCTCAGCCTCCCAAGTACTGGGATTACAAGCATGCAGCACCATGCCTGACTGACCCCTTCACTTTCTGTGACTGACTAATCTTACTTAGCATAATGTTCTCTAAATACATCCATTTTCCTGCATATGTCATAATTTCATTCTTTATTGCTGAGTGGTATTCCATTTTATGCATATCCCATAATTTTATAATTCATTCATCTGGTGATGGACATTTAGGCTGGTTCCATGATTTGGTTATAGTAAATTTTGCTGCTATAAACATGGATACACATGTATCACTATAATATTCTGGTTTCAATTCCTTTGGAAAAATACCTAAGAATGGTATAGCGGTATCATATGGTGGTTCCATTCCCAGTTTTCTGAGAAACCTCCACTCTGATCTCCATAGCTGCTCTACTACTTTGCAATGCTACCAACAATTTATGAGAGTTCTATTTCCCCACGTCCTTGCCAGCACTTGTTGTTTGTATTCTGATGATTGCTATTCTAATTGGGGTGAGATGGAATCTTGGTATAGTTTTGATTTGTAGCTCCCTGATTGCTAATGATGTTGAACATTTTTTCATATATTTACTGGCTATTTGTATTTCTTTTCTGAAGTATCTCTTTAGTTCAATTGGCCATTTCTTGATTGGGTTAGTTTTTTCACGTTAAATTTAAGTTCTTTGTATATTCTAGATATTAGTTCTTTATCAGAGGAGTAGCTGGCAAAGATCTTCTCCCATTCTGTGTGCCTTCTCTCTTTAGCCTCTTGATGGTTTCCTTTGCTCCACAGATGCTTTTTAATTTAATGCCATCCCATTTATTAATTATTCTTTTAATTTCCTGTGCTTTGGGGGTCTGAGGAAGTTTCTACCAGTGCCTATATGATGCTGGAGTGTTGGTTCTATCCCTTGCTCTAGTAATTTTAAAGTCTCTGGTCTAATTTTCAGGACTTTGATTCATCTTTTTTTTTTTTTTTGCGGTACCGGGGATTGAACGCAGGGGTGTTCTACCTCTGCGCTACGCCCCCGGCCCTATTTTTTATACTTTATTTTGAAACCGGGTCTCATGAAGTTGCGGAGGGCCTCACTAAGAGAGAGAGAGAGAGAGAGAGAGAGAGAACTGAGGCTGGCCGCGAACCCGGATCCTCTGGTCTCCGCCTCCCAAAGTACTGGGATTACAAGCATGCGCCACCACGCCCGGCCCGGACTTTGATTCATCTTAAGTTGACTCTTGTGCAGGATGAGAGGTTCGGGTTTAATTCTAGTTTTCTACAATTGGATGACCAGTTTTCCCAACCCCGTTTGTTGAAAGGGCTATCTTTTCTCTAATGTATGTTTTTGACATTTTTGTCAAATATCAACTAGCTATAAGTGTGTAGATTTGTTTCTGTATCTTCTATTGTTCTATGGTCATTGGTTCTATGTTCCATTGGTCTATGTGTCTGTTTTTGTTCCAATACCATGCTGTTTTTGTTACTATAGCCCTATAGTTTTTTGTTTGTTTGTTTTGTTGTGGTACTGGAGATTGAAGCCAGGGGCGTTCTACCTCTGAGCCACAGTCCTATTTTATATTTTGTTTTGAAACAGGGTTTTGCTAGGTTGCTGAGAGTCTTCCTATATTGTCAAGACTGTCCTTGAACCTGCGATCCTATTCTCTCAGCCTCCCAAGTACTGGGATTACAGGTGTGCGCCACCATGCCTGTCTCTATATTATATTTGTAATCAGGTATTGTAATGCCTCCTGCATGGTTCTTATTACTGAGAATTGATTTGGATGTTCTTAATCTTTTGTTTTTTCGTATGAATTTTAGGACTGATTTTTCTAGCTCTGTAAAGAATGACATTGGTATTTTAATAGGGTTTGCACTGAATCTGTAGATCAGTGTTTGGTAGAATGGTCATTTTGGTAATAATTATTCTTCCTATCTAAGAGCATGGGAGATCTTTCCATATTCCAAGATCTTCAATTTCTTTCTTTAGTGTTTTATAATTTTCATTGTAGACATCTTTTACCTCCTTGGTTAGATTTATTCCTAGGTTTATTATTGTTGTTTTTGGGGTTTTTTTGCAGCTGTTGTAGTGGATTCATGATTGGTGTATAGAAAATCGAATAATTTTTGTAGATTGATTTTGTATCCTGTTACTTTGCTGAATTTGTTTACCAGGTTGAGTTTTTTGGGTTTTCTAATTATAGGATCATGTCATCTGCAAATAATTTCATTTATTTTCCTACTTGTATTCCTTTGATTTTAGTACTATATTAAAAGGAGGGGTGATAGTGGGCATCCTTGTCTTGTTCCTGATTTTAAAGGGAATTCTTGCAGTTTTTCTCCATTCAGTGTGATAATGGCTTTGGGTTTATTGTATATTGCCTTTATGACATTGAGGTAAGTTCTTTCTTTTCTGATTTTCTGCAGTGTTTTTTAACATGATTTGGTGTAGGATTTTTTTTTTTTTTTTTTTTTTT
>PVJS01035102.1:0-21205 GCA_004027185.1 Glis glis | reverse complement strand
TTTTTTTTTTTTTTTTTTTTTTTGCAGTACTGGGGATTGAACGCAGGGGCGTTCTACCTCTGTGCTACACCCCCGGTCCTATTTTTTATACTTTATTTTGAAACCGGGTCTCACGAAGTTGCGGAGGGCCTCACTAAGTAGAGAGAGAGAGAGAGACAGAGAGACAGAGACAGGGAGAGACAGCGAGAGAGCTGAGGCTGGCCGCGAACCCAGAGAGAGAGAGAGAGACAGGGAGAGACAGCGAGAGAGCTGAGGCTGGCTGCGAACCGGGATCCTCCAGTCTCCGCCTCCCAAAATACTGGGATTACAAGCGTGCGCCACCACGCCCGGCTTCTTTTATTTCACTTTCTTTCAAGACACAGTTGAAGGCCAGGAGTGGTGGTACATGCTTGCAATCCCAGTTACTTGGGAGGCTGAGGCAGGAGGATCCCAAGTTTGAGGCCAGTCTGGGCAACTTAGTGAGACCCATTCACTTGAATAATAATTTTAAAATAATCATAAGTACAGTCTACATCATTTGCACAAACTCCATGTGTACTGACATTAAGATTTCAGTGCTTAAGCTCGGTTTGTAATAATGATAATGTTGAACCATGTAGTACTAATTGTCACGGGTTAATGAAACCAGAGAGGCAGACCTAAGGCAAAAAGTATTAATGGCACTTTAAGTAAGTGAGCAAAGGATTTACCAGGGACTGGCAGAGATGGCATGGAGGGCTGGACAAGGGAGCAAAGCAAGACCTGAGCTCAGAAGGGGGGAGTTTAAAAACAAAAAACAGCCGGGCGTGATGGAGCACACTTATAATCCCAGTACTTGGGAGGCTGAGACCAGAGGATCCGGGTTCGCGGCTAGCCTCAACTACTTAGTGAGGCTCTCTGCAACTTAGTGAGACCCTGTTTCAAAATAAAGAATAAAAAATGGGGCTGGGGGTGTAGCTCAGAGGTAGAATGTCCCTGGGTTCCATCCACAGTACCACAAAAAAAAAAAAAAAAAAAAAAAAAAAAAAAAAAAAAAAAAAAAAAAAAAAAAAAAAAAAAAAAAAAAAAAAAAAAAAAAAAAAAAAAAAAAAAAAAAAAAAAAAAACAAGCAACAACAAAAAACAAAAAACAAACAAAAAAATGGAGCTTTGTACATTACTTAAAACTGAGAATTCAGAATACTAGGTTAGTTGATTTTGCATACAAATCTGGTATGGCCAAGTTATTTTACAGAAAAGACAAACAATTTATACATTTCTAGACTTCTGTTCTTACCAATAAAATACCTTGGACTATCTACAACTCAAAATACAGCCTTTGCATTACCAAGATCTCCTTGCACAGAATACTGGAGAGGAAAATGCCATGGATGTCTCACCATTGCTGCTGGTTTTTGCACTCTTTGCCAACTGTGCACGAGTAGCAGCAATCAAACTGTCATGGGCCAACTCCTGAACCCGGAGGAACCATGGAATGCTACTGTCCGTGCTCTCACTGGAGAGGAAATCATTGCCTGAATCCTCTGCTTCGTCTTGTACAAACACTAAGTGCTCAGCTGAAGAGCCCAGACCTGAAAGAAACAGGAGGACATGTGAAGGTTAGCCAACAAGTAATCCTTTTGTTTGCCCTGACCCAGAAACTCTCTGTGTCCTGGATCTGCTATTCCAGATCTTCGCCTGTCACCTCAAGCTTCTGTTATTGTAGATGATTAGCCTATCACTTTTCTACTCTCAGCCCACAGCCTTGTTGTTACCTTGCCTCCTCCTGTTTCAGAGGCAAAACCATCCTTCCTGGTAACCAGGCTAATCCCCACCTCAAGTCTCCCCTCCCTCCCTCCCTCCCTTCCTTCCTTCCTTCATTTATTTATTTTGTGTGTGGGGGGGGTACCTGGGACTGAACCCAAGGGCATTCTACCTCTGAGCTAAATTATTCCAACTCTATTTTGTGTGTGTGTTGGATGGAACTGAGGATTAAACTCAAAGGCATTCTACCCCTGAGCTATATCTCCAACCCTGTTTTATTTTTTATTTTGAAACAGGGTCTCACTAAGTTGCGGAGGACCTCATGAGGTTGCTGAGGCTGGCCGCGAACCTATGATCTTCCTGTCTCAGCCTCCCAAGTGTGCACCACTGCACCCGGCTCCCCCAGCAGGGTCTCACTAAGTTGCAGAGGGCCTCACTAACTTGTTGAGGATGGTCAGGAACCTGTGACCCTCCTGTCTCAAGCCTCCCAAGTACTAGGATTACAGGGGTGCACCACCATGTCTGGCTTCCCATCTTTATCTTTAAAATAGAAAACCTCAATACTTTTCTAGGTATTATCTTTATATCTGTTCCTTCAAAGTCAAGTTTCTTGAAGAAGTATACCTTCTAACGTCTGCATCCACTTTCTGACCTTACACTCTCCATTTCTTTAACCCTGGCTGTTATACCTCTACTAACCCAATAACAATTAGTCTTGCTAAGGTCACCAGACACACACTTTATCTCATTAGCTCATCATGTAGTATTTGGAATGATTTAGTTTCTTTTCTTCCTTAAAACTTTTTCCTTACTTGGCTTTCCACCCACATTTCTCTCCAAGTTCTCTTCATCCCCATCTAACTGCCCCTTCTTGTTCTTTTGTTGTTCTCTTTAATGTGTGGGGGTTTTTCTTTAGGGTTCCAGACTTGCTTTTTTTTTCTGTTTATGCTTCAACTTCTCTTGAATCAAAGAATTCATGCTCATTGTTTCATACATTTCTGAATGCTATAAGCATCTAAACTACTTGTTTCATACCAGAACTTTCTAGAAGTTTGGATTTCTGTTTCTAACTCTGAAAGATACTTCTTCCTAAATGTTCCTCTGAAATATCAACATCCAACAGACACAACATGGAACTAACCATCCTACCCCAAGCCTTGTTCTTCCTGGGTTCTCTAGCTCGGTAAATGGCACTATCTAATTTCCCTTGGTAAATGGCACTATCTAATCTATGTTGGATTCATCCTAGAGCCTTCCCTCTTCTTCTATATGTCCAATTTGTCACCAAACTACACCAGTACTCCAAAATAATAATAGTGCTTCTAGTTAAATATACCCCATCCCCAGTTTTTTTTCTTAAGAATGAGCAAAGTTCAAAAAAGAATAAAGAGTACCTGCTCTTGTTAGATTAAGAAGAATAAAAGAAGTACTATCACTTGGCTGTAGATCTTGTAACAAATTAGGGGACTCTGGAGTAGACAAAAACTCCGGGGACTTCTGTACAGTCTGAGCCCTCGTCTCCTCTCCGTCTGGGCCCACATTCACCTGAAGGCTTCTCAATACAGCTGAGGAAGGGACCTCCTTGGAGGAGTTAGTATGATTTGGAGTATCATCTAGTAAAGGGAAAATACCACAGCTTTATGTAATACCCACCTCTAAGGAGCTCACCATTTTGAGACATAGCGCCTAATACCACTGTAACATCCCTTAGAATCTAGCAGCCTTACAGGAACAGAGAGCATCCTCACATTTTTAAATACAAAATTTGCCTCAGAAAAGAACAGAGGTGACTTTAAAGTTCTAAAAGTAGTTAGCCAAGTTGGGCACAGTGACATATGATTGTAATCCCAGTGACTCAAAAGGCTGAGGCAGGAGGATTGCAAGTTTGAGTCCAGCCTGGGCAACTTAGCAAGACTCTGTCTCAAAAAAATAAAAAATAACAAAAAGGGCTAGTGATGGAGCTCAGTGGTAGAATGCCCCTGAATTCAATCCTGAGGGAAAACAAACAAACAAACAAACAAACAAACAAAAAAGGTAGTCAGCCAAAATGTGAGGACCAGACTTCTCTCACATTTGGCATAGCTAATAACCAACTATCATCATTTGGGTATTACAGAACTTAGTCCTTTTTGAAGCCAGAAATCCATACTTTTTCCTTAAAAAGTATAGCTATATGATGAATATTAGCTCAAGACTATGCCTGTAATCTCAGTACTTGGGAGGCTGAAGCAGGAGAATTGTAGGTTTAAAGCTAGCCTCAGCAACTTAGTAAGGCTCTCCGTGAGAGAGCCTTATTCAAACTGAGACCCTGATACGAAATACAAAATAAAAAGGGATGGAGTTATAGATCAGAGGTAGAAACCCCCGGGCTCAACTGCCAGTACCACACATCCTACATAAATAAATAACGGGCTAGGGATTTGGCTCAGAGAAAGAGCGCCACTGGGTTCAATCCCCAGTACCGCAAAAAAAAAAAAAAAAGATCTAAATTTTAAGTTGTTTCTCTTGGAGAGAGATCCTTCTTAACTTTTATAACATGCGCATGACCATCCTAATAAGTAATCAACAGGGGAAAAAACAGCCTGGGAAACAACTGAAATTTTATAGAATCATCAGTATGTTTCATTATACTTCTGGCTTCATACTGAACAGAATAATGAGAAATAATGAGGAATTATACTCCAACACTGAAACATAAAATGTTTTCATTCATTTTTATGAAAGGCAGGTAATAAATAAGGTAGTAAATAAGGTAAACAAAAATAAGGTAATAAATAAAGGTAGATAAATAAGACTGTAGGAATAAAAGTGGACAGTACTGCCATTTTCATTAGGCTTTGGCCTAATTAAGCTGCATAATAATGTGAATGTACTTAATGTCATAGAGTTGGACACTAAAAATGGTTAAAATGGCAACTTTATGTTACATATATTTTAATACACACACAGGACAATAAAAAATGTAACATTCATAGTAGCACTATTTGCCATAGTACAACACTAGAAAATAAATACTCATCAACAAATGGCATGGATAAAGAAGTTATGGTACACTCATATAGCAGAATACTATATAACAATTAAACCAAACCATAGCTACACACAATAAGGATGAACCTTACAAATATAGAGTAAAAGAAGGAAAGTACAAAATCATACGATTCCATTCACTTAAGGTCACAGTAAAATTAAACGGCATTGCTTAGAGATGAATATATGAGCAGTCAAACTTGGAAAACAAAGAATTATCACAAAGGTGAGGACACTGGTGACCTATGGAAGAAATTGGGGTTATCTTTACCAGGGAAGAACCTATGGAAGAGTTGGGGAGCTACCAATGTTCTACTTCTTGACTGGGAGGTGGTTATATGCGCATCTCCTTTAAATTTATTCCTCAAACTCTAGATACATGGTTTTGTACTTTTCTGTATATATCATACATCCCAACTAAAAGAAAACACACATGCCATGCATGAAATGATACACACCATCTTTAGAAGGGTGAGGAATGAGATTAGGGAGATAGGTACAGATACAATTGTGTTTGTGATATTGTGTCTCATGAGCTACAAGACAAATATATGTTATCCGCTTTTTATCTAAAATTTTTTTGTATGTCTAAAAAATTTTTTTTGTGTGTGGTACTAGGGATTGAACCCAGGAGTATTCTAGCTCTAAGCTATATCCCCATTTCTTTTTATTTTTTGTTCTGAAACAGGGTCTCGCTAGGTTGCAGAAAGTCTCACTACATTGCTGAGACTGTTCTCGAACCTACTATTGTCCTGTCTCAGCCTCCCAAGCACTGGGATTACAGTTGTGCGCCACTATGCTCAGCTTGTACGTCTAAATTATTTATGTGTGTGTGTGTGTGTGTGTGTGTGTGTGTGTGTGTGTGTATTTATTTATTGGTGCTCGGAGGTAGAATGCCCCTGAGTTCCACCCGAGAAGGAAGGGGACGGGAGGGGGGGAGAGGGGAAAGAGGGAGAGGAAGAGATGTAAAAATAAAGATGTATTTTTTTTTTTTTTTTTGGTGGTGATACTGGGGATTGAATCCAGCTGTATTCTACCTCTGAGCTACAACCCCCAGCCTCCTTTTACTTAGAAACAGTATCACTAAATTACTGTGTTTCAATCCTCCTGTTTCAACTTCCCAAATACAGGGATTAGAAGCCAGCACCATTGTGCCAGGCAGATGGATACTTTTTTAAAAAATCCATTCAGGCCCAGCATGGTGAGGTACCCTGTAATCCCAGTACTTGGGAGGCTAAGACAAGAGGATCGAGGGTTCCCAGCCAGCCTCAGCTACTTAGTGAGGCCCTCTGCAATTTAGTGAGATTCTGTTTCAAAATAAAGAATAAAAAATAGGGCTGGGGGTGTAGCTTGGAGGTAGAAGGCCCCTGGGTTCAATCCCTAGTACTGCCAAAAAAAAAAAAAAAATCCATTCATCTGCTGATGGACATTTAGATTGATTCCATATCTTGGCCATTGTGAATATTGCTGCAGTGAACACAAGGGTGCAGATATCTCAACATATTGATTTCATTTCTGTTGGCTATATTACACAAGTGTGATTGCTGATTCATATCAAAGTTCTATTTTTAGTTTTTTGAGAAACCTTAGTCACATTTTCCATAATGACTACGAATTTAAATTCTTTCCAATAGCACACAAATGTTCCTTTTTCTCCACATCCTTACCAACTTATCTTTCATCTTCTTTGACAATGGCCATTCTAACAGAATAACAATGTTTTTGTTCCTGTTTTCTTTTCATTTATTGTTATAAAATTATTTATTAAATAAATTAAAATTGGGAAAGAAAATGGAGGGGGGGAAAAGCCAAACAAAGATAATTTCTTAACACCTGGAAAACTTCACAGGATGAAAATTCACAAGGGATTTCACCAACACGACTGTCAACATATCCATAAAAAAACAGGAGTTGAGAAATAAAAGATGTGGGAAGAGCTACGATCTAGACAGGAAAACTTTTTAATGCTGACTAATTGAATATATCTACTTGATATCTTGAATCCTTTATATCTTGATATCCTTGAATCTTTGGTTTTTTATGTTTTGTTTTTTGGTACTAGGGATTGAAAGCAGGGGCATTCTACTACCTCCGAGGTATATCCCCTGACCTTTTTTAAATTTTTTTGGTGGCACTGGGGATTGAACCCAGGGGCATTCTACCGCCGAGCTATACCCCCAGCCCTATTGTTTATTCTTTATTTTGAAAGAGGGTCTCACTAAGTTGTGGAGGGCCTCACTAAGTAGCTGAGGCTGGCCACGAACCTGGATCCTCCGATCTCAGCCTCCCAAGTACTGGGATTACAAGCATGCACCACCATGTCCGGTCTTTTTTTTTTTAATAAATTTTGAAATGGGGCCTCACTATGTTGAGGCTGGCCTCGAACCTGCAATCCTACTGTCTCAGCATCCCAAGTACTAGAACTACAGGCATGAGCCACCTCACCTGGCTTGAATCTTTAAAAAGGTTTTTTGCAAGCTGGGCATGGTGGTGCATGTATGTAATCCCTGTCCTTGGGAGGCTGAGACAGGAGGATCACAGGTTGGAGGACAGCCTCAGCAAGTAGTGAGACTCTCATCAAACTAGCAAGACCCTGTTTCAAAAATAAAAAATAAGCCGGGCATGGTGGCGCACGCTTGTAATCCCAGTACTTTGGGAGGTGGAGACCGGAGGATCCGGGTTCGCGGCCAGCCTCAGCGCGCATGCGCGTGCGATCAATCTCTCTCCTCTCTCCTCTCTCTCTCTCTCTCTACCTAGTGAGGCCCTCCGCAACTTCGTGAGACCTGGTTTCAAAAATAAAGCATAGAAAAAATAGGGCTGGGGGCGTGGCGCGGAGGTAGAACGCCCCTGCGTTCAATCCCCGGTACCGCAAAAAAATAAAAAATAAAAAATAAATAAATAAATAAAAAATAAAATAGGCATGGGGTGTTAGCTTGGAGGTAGAATGCCTCTGGGTTCAATCCCCAGTACCACACACACACAAAAAAAGGTTTTTTGCAGTACCGTAGATTGAATCCAAGGGTGCTCTACCACTGTTCTACATTCCCAGTCCTTTTCACTGTTTGAGACTGGTCTCACTACTACTGCACAAAGCTTAACAAGAGGTTTTAAAGTCACTTCAAAAATCAAAGAACAAGCCGGGCATGGTGGCGCACACTTGTAATCCCAGTACTTGGGAGGCTAAGACAGGAGGATCGCAGGTTCGCAGACAGCCTCAGCTACTTAGTGAGGCCCTCTGCTACTTAGTGAGGCCCTCTGCAACTTAGTGAGACCCTGTTTCAAAATAAAGAATAAAAAATAGGGCTGGGGGTGGAGCTCGGAGGTAGAATGCCCCTGGGTTCGATCCCCAATACTACAAAAAATAAAATAAAATAAAACAAAATAAAATAAAATGGGTTGGGGATATAGCTCAGTGTATGAGGTCCTGGGTTCAATCCCCAGTACCGTGGAAGGAAGGAAGGGAGAAAAAGAGATAGAAGAAAAGAGAGTGAGAGAGAGAAAAAAAAAAATCAAAGAACCCCTCTAGAGGACCCTAAGCAGAAAACTTATAACAAACAAGTAAGTTGTCACCCAAAGGCTAATGTTGACCCCCCCCATTAAACATTAATATTCCAAATTTTAAAACAAGGGTCAGAATATAAAGAATCCATCAGATCTAAAAATAATGTTCTCTTTGCTATCAGTCAATTGAGAGTCTCTTTTTCCATTCAAAGCTTCTCTCTCTACCTGTGCTCAGAATTCTACTTCCTGTTACCTCCTTACCAATTTGCCACTATCTCTGTCTTCAGCTTCTCTAATTGTCTCTTTCCTTTTAGCACAAAACAACCCTCAAATATCTCAGCTCTAAAAACAGAACAAAACAAACTAATTTCCCTGTACCTTATCATTTTCCTTCTCATAGCAGGAGAGCCTTTACAAACTACCATATTTTCTCAATTCTGCTGGACTTGCTTTGCAGTGATACTCAAACTACAGCAGCTTGGCTTTCTATTCTCTTCACTATGGTGGACTGCCAAGGTCAGCAAGGGCCTCCGCTCAGTCCCTATCTCACTAGGCCTCTAGGGAGGATCTGACAGACTGACCTCCCTTGGGTTCCATGCCGCTACTCTATGCTGATATTCATCCTACTCCCCTACCCTACTCTATCCATCTTTCTTCCTTATCAGGCTTTCCTGTTTTATCTCCTACTTTCAATAGAGTTCCACAGAGTTCTGCCTTGGCCTTTTTTTCTCACTCTCACACATCCATTCTTATGGCTTAAAGCGATACACTTATGACTTCCATGGTTACGTTTTCCCCATAACTCCTAATTTTTAGTTTCCATCAGACTGTCATAAAATCAGTTATCCATTACACTAGTACCACAGAGTAGGCTAGGCTCTTAAGATGTATCCTGTGTCTAGTGATTTTTATTTTTACCTGGTAACATTAACCGACTGCATTCTGAGGCCTCAGTCACCGGAAGGAGTGACAAGCAAGTAATGTCTTTAGCTTCTGATTCTACTAGTCCCTGTCCCAATGGGATGGCGGTATTCTGAACAAACTGTACCAGGAGCTGAAGGGAAAAAAAGACAACACTGAGAAATAAAGGTTGTTAGGAATAGATCTAAACCTCTGAATTTACGAAAATGTGATAATGTAATTTTACTGTTTACTAGTTTCAGCCATATTCAAAGAAAAGCTAGATTAATTATATATAAAGCTATTTTATCAAGTTCTCTGTTACAGAGAAAGCCTTATTTATATAATTAAGTTAACCTTTGCCACTTTCCAACAAATAGAATGGATAAAAATAACTATATTTTTGAGCCGGACATGGTGGTGCACACCTGTCATTCCAGTACTTTGGGAGGCTGAGGCAGGAGGATCACAGGTTCAAGACTAACAACTTAGCAAGACTCCATCAACCTAGCAAAACCCTGTTTCAAAACAAAAAATAAAAAGGGCTGGTGGTGTAGCTCGGAGGTAGAATGCACCTGAGTTCAGTCCCCAAGTACCATGGTAGGCTATTTTAAAAAGTCAACTGCACTGTACTGATTTTATATTACAAAGTACTTTCTCACATACTGCTGTTTAATCCTTGCATTTAGTTAGTTAAGATTCAATGTGTATTTTACAAATAAGAAAATAAGATGAAGGCATTAAGTGACTTGTCTATAACTGCATGATTAAACAGGAACAGTGCCAATCTTCAAATATTAAGTAATCTGATTCCAAATTCAGTGACCTTTTCACTGTGCAACATAGATTCACTAAAATTAAAGTAAATGCAATAGTGCACTCCTATAATCCCAGCTGCTTGAGAAGCTCAGGCAAAAAGATTTCAAGTTTGGGGCCAGCCTGGGCAACTTAGCAAGACCCTGTCTCAAAATAAAATAAAAAGGGCTGGGGATATAGCTCAGCGGTAGACTGCTTGCTTAGCATGTGTGAGACTCTTGGTTCTCTATTTTATTTTTTAGTTTGAAACAGGGTCTCACTAGGTTGCTGAGAGTCTTGCTATGTCGAGGCTGTCCTCGAACCTGCAATCCTCCTGTCTCAGCCTCCCAAGTACTGGGATTACAAGCGTGTGCCACCACGCCTGTTTCAAAATAAAAAATAAAGCTGGGTGTAAGGGTGCATGCAAGAAATAAAAATTTGGGCTGGGAGTGTAGCTTGGAGGTAGAATGCCTCTGGGTTCAATCCCCAGTACCAAATTAAATTAAAAATTAAAAAATAAAGCCGGGCGTGGTGGTGCACGCTTGTAATCCCAGAACGTGGGAGGCTGAGACCAGAGGATCCAGGTTCGTAGCCAACTTCGGCTACTTAGTGAGGCCCTCCGCAACTTAGCAAGACCCTGTTTCAAAATAAAGAATAAAAAATAGGGCTGGGGGTGTAGCTTGGAGGTATAATGCCCCTGGGTTCAATCCCCAGTACTGCAAAATAAATAAATAAATAAATAAATAAATAAATAGGGCTGGGGGTGTAGGTAAGAGGTATAATGCCCCTGGGTTCAATCCCCAGTACCAAAAACTAACTAAATACACACACACACAAAATAATATTATCATTATATAATTACCTAAATATAAAATTTTATACTTCCCTAAATAACAAAAACAAAAATCACAAAATATAAAAATAGGATTTATAAATCTTTGGGAAAATACTTAGTAATAGAAAAATAATAAATTAATAGTTACAATCAAAACTATTTGGCTCACAAAGCCTAAATATTTACTATCAGGTCATTATAGAAAAGGTTTGTTGATCCCTGAACTAAGGATAAACTCTGAAATACCCAAAGAAAAAGGAAACAAGCTGAGTGGACTCACCTCTGGTTTAGATTCTAACTCATCTGATAACATTGATTCAGCTTCCAAAATCCTACAGCTGTTCAGAGGGCAGGTTCAAATTTAATTCAGAGTCAATGATACCTTCCTGTTATATTCATATTCCTCTAGGATACACTATGTTCTTCCCATAAGATGTGAACTAGGTTGGTAATCAATTTTACCTAAAATAGGGGAAAAAGAGAGAGACACAGCATCAAGAGCAGTGGGAAATATAACTAAATAAAAGGCACTTCTTAATATATCCAAACAAGAAACAAAGAATTCAGTTTTAAAATAGAACTTGCCCAATAGATATCAAACCTATGATAATGTTATGCTTTGATGTAGAATTTCTACTTCTCAAATCCATTCTAAGCCAGGAGTGGTGGCACATGCCTGTAATCCCAGTATTTGGGAGGCTGAGACAGAAGGATCACAGGTTTGAGACCAGCCTCAGCAATTTAGTGAGACTCTCAGCAACCTAGCAAGACCCTGTTTCAAACTAAAAAATAAAGGGCCGGGGGCATAGCTCAGAGGTAGACCATCCCTGTGTCCCTGCGTTCAATCTCCAGTACCCCCCTACACACACAGTACAATTAAACTGTCTATAGTATATACACAGTTGTGCAACCATAACCACAATCAATCTTACATTTTTTTTGGCGGTACTGGGGATTGAACCCAGGGGCATTCTACCTCCGAGCTACACCTCCAGCCCTATTTTTTATTCTTTTATTTTGAAACAGGGTCTCACTAAGTTGCGGAGGACCTCACTAAGTAGCTGAGGCTGGCCACGAACCCGGATCCTCCTGTCTCAGCCTCCCAAGTACTGAGATTACAAGCATGCGCCACCACGCCCGGCTCAATCTTACATTTTTATCACCCCAAAAAGAAGTTACTTCCAACTTCTAAAGTTGTCTTAACTATGAGTTTAAATGGCTTCCATACAAACATCCCTATAAGCATACAGTAGAAACTAAATATTTGTACAGTTAATGAATGACATAGCAGAAGGTACTCAAATTTCTGTTTCTGGGTCTGATCTCTCTCCTGAACTTGAGATTTTCATTTCTAACTGCTTGCTGGGTATCTCCACATATAAATCCACCAGTACCTAAAACCTAACAACGTACAAAATCCAGATTATCATCTCCTCCACCAAACCTGTTCTTCTCGTTATTATCCATTCCAATTATTGCCCAATCTTCTTCCCATTCAGCCCCAAATTCTAGGTCTTTAACAATCTCTTGCATCTTACTTGTTTGTTTGTTTATGGTACTGGGAATTAAACCAAGGGGCATTCTAACTCTGAGCTACACCCCAAGACCTATTTTGTTTTTATTTTGAAACAGGGTCTCACTACTTGCTGAGGCTGTGCTGCAACCTGCGCTCCTCCTGTCTCAGCCTCCCAAGTACTGGGCTTACAGGAGTGCGCCACCATGCCCAGCTCATTCTCCATATTTTAATGATTCCAGTGACTGAGTCCCCCAGATTTTTCTTTCTTTTTGTGGTACTGGGGATTGAACCCAGGGGCATTCTACCTCTGAGCTATACCCCCAGCCTTATTTTATTCCTTATTTTGAAACAGGGTCTCACTAAGTTGTGTGTGTGTGTGTGGGGGGGGTTACGAGTTGCTGAGGCTGTCTGAGAACCTATGATCCTCCTGTCTCAGCCTCCCAAGTACTGGGATTACAAGCGTGCGCCACCACACCCGGCTCCCCAGATTTATTTCTACTGTAATGTCTTGCTTAAGTCTCTCAGTATCTTTCAACTACTCTATTAAAATAGGCTTCTAACTGGTCACCTGGCGTTTAAAATTCCTCTTTCCAACCCGTCTTTTATGCAACTACAAAAGTTATCTTTTCACAATACAGAAATGCTATGCCACTCCCTCTACTCAAAGTCCAATGCATCAAAGTAATGGTCAAATCCTTAAGGGTAAACCTTTCATTTAGAGAAACTCCTCCCACCCAAATAGAAAGATTAACTAATTTACCAAAAAATGTAACATCTACAATTCTGAATGCAAAGCTTTAAATGGAACCCAAATCTTGTCTTAGTTTAGTTGCCCTAAAAGTGGAATTTCTCACTGTCTAACCACACACACACAAAGCCTGACTTTATTACAATATGTTTCTTTTATTCCCTTTGCAAAAATGCTGCCTTGACCCTTGGGCCAAAGTGAAACCTAAATACGAATTCTTAATCCCCAACTTGACAATATTTAACTTCCAAATGGTGTCTAAATGCATTTCAGAGCCTCATGAGCAAGTGGGATAAACTTTAACAAACTAATTGAATTCTCTTCTCTGGAGAAACTTCGGAGGCTAAGTCCAACCGGCAAAAAGCAGTCTGTAAGTAAACACTTAAGAGCCCACATACCCGCCTCAACTGACAGGCGAAGGAGACCCCGGCAGCCCAGTCCTCCGAGCCGACCGCCGTCCCCCACCAGACCCAGAAAGTCCGCGGACGCAGGGGAGGGGAGGGCGGCCCGGGGCTGAGACCTCCGAGGCCGGCCCGCGGCATCCCTTCCCCCACCACAAAGGCCTGGGCGCGAGGCCCCGCGGTCGCCGGCAGGCCCCGGGGGCGGGCGCAGTCCGGGAGCCCCTGCCCGGGCACTCGCGGGCTTCGGCTTCCTCGGGACGGTCTCGTCTCCCTGCCCCTGCCCCTCAAGCCAAGCGAAGGGGCCAGCCATCGCCCCCACAACCCCGCGAGGGGAAGGGCCGCGGCCGCGGGGCTCCAGACCGGCCGCTCGCGGGCTCGTCGGATCCCGAGGGGCGCGCAGGGAGGGCGGCGGTGCGGTCCTCGGCAGGGCGAGCTCGGCCCCGCCGCCGCGGCGCCCCGAGGGGCTCCCTCTCCCCGCGACCCGGGGCGCGGCGCGGGCCGCCCGCAGCTCACCTCGCCGTCCCGGGCAGCCGGCCGGCCGTCAGGCAGTCCCCAATTCCGTCCACACACGGCGTCTTCCGGCTCCCGCCGGAAGCAGCTCGAGCGCGGGACAGGAAGTTTGGCCGCCCCTGCGCACACCCACCGCCGCCCGGCCGCTCCGACGCGCGCCCGGCCCGCCCCGGCCCCCGGCCCGCCCCGGCCCGCCCCGCCGGCCGCTGACGCCCTCGGCCCCGCGGAGCGCCCGCCGGCCCGGCCCCGCTCGTTCCCTCCGGCCTCGGGGCTCCTCGGTCCACGAAACCCCAAAACCAGGTCAGTGCATTCGAGCCGTGACGTCAGTGCCTCCCCGCCGCAGCGAACGGGTCGTTTTCCCTGTCAGCAGAGGAGTTACAAAGGAGAAGATCCCTGCTTAAACACCTGTCAAAGCTCTCAGCGGAGAGGACCTCGAATCTTCACTGCCCGAGAAGGCAACTTGCAGAATCAACTTCTGCATTGCACACGGGACGGGGTATGAATTGAGTCTCGTGCAGAACTTTTTTTAGGGATTATGAATTCCCTGGAGTCTGGGTTCCAACTATTAGCATGTAAAGAGCTCTTGGATGTCCTGACTGGGTGCTAGAATATTTGAGTTCCAGGCTGGATGCCATCACTTGTTAGAGCTTTATGAATGACTTCTTGAAATTACTATTTTTTGAATACTTACTGAAAATAGGGGACTCAACTAAGACAGTGACAGTGGGAGTTCTCTAAAAAAAAAAGGGGGCTTTCAAGGTTAAAGCTAAGCCAGGCCTACAGATGGGTAGATGGGTGAGCAAGGAGTAGTTTGGGTACACCACTTGTCAGGAAAAGATAATTCCTCTTTAGATAAGCAGAGTTTGAGGTGCCAACAGGATATTGGAGGTAAAGGTCTAGAGCTCAAGTAAGCAGTCAGAAACAGGTAGATTTGGGAGCTGTCAACATACAAAGAAGATGAAGTACTCTCAGGAAAGAGAATGGTCCAGGAAAAATACAGAGAAGAAGAGCAAAAAGGCCGCTGAAGTAAACTGGAGTGATTACCTACCAACACAATTTGAATCTACTTATTACAAACATTGTATACAAAAGAACATTGGTGTGTAAACAGGTGACATAAACCACACTCAGAAAAACATCTTCAAGCCAGGCATGGTGGCGCACGCTTGTAATCCCAGTACTTGGGAGGCTGAGACAGGAGGATCAGGGTTTGCAGCCAGTCTCAGCTACTTAGTGAGGCCCTCCGCAATTTAGTGAGACCCTGTTTCAAAATAAATAATAAAAAAATAGGGCTGGGGATGTAGCTCGGAGTAGAATGCCCCTGGGTTCAATCCCCATTACCGGGCCAAAAAAAAAAGAAAAACATCTTCAATTTTGCTTTTCTAAAGTACAATTAATAATACACATTTATTTAGAGGTACATCAGTAGGTCTTAAACTTTCATGCTTACAACAATTGGTTAATTTGCCCAGTCAGTCTTGTCATAACTGTCTTTGGGTTTTAGTTTGTTTTGGGTGTTTTGGTGATGGGGATTGACCACAGGGCCATTCACATGGTAAGCAGTTTTGTGCCATTGAGCTACACCCCCCCATCCCTTTGTTTGTCTTTGATCACCTAAAATTCTAAGTAATCTCTATCTACTTTTCCTCTAATCTTTACAACTATTTGACAGTGTGTGCCTGCTAACTTAAAATGAACATATGCTTTTATCAATATATAGAGGGTTTTTCGGTGGAACAGTAAATTATTTGGCAAAACACCAGTAGATCATTCTATGTATGTAAATCTGGTCTCTTCAACTCAACTGACCTCAGTTTGTTTTGTTTTTGTTTCTTTTGTGGTACGGGAAATCGAATCCAGAGGCATTCTGTCTTTGAGCTAAACCCCCAGCCCTTTTTCTATTTTTTGTTTTAAAACAGGGTCTCACACTAGATTGCTGAGAGTCTGGCTAAATTGCTGAGGCTGATCTTAAACCTACTATCCTCCTGTCTCACCCTCCCAATTACTGGGATTACAGGCATGCGTCACAACACCCAGCTCTGACCTCAGTTATTTATCTTCTCACATCACTCCCAATCCAAAGCCTCTGCCCTTCTTTCCCAAAAACTGTTCCACAAGCACTGACTCCCATCAAGACAGGCCCCAATACCTCCATCTACAAAGGCCATTCCAATTCTATTCTTATACTAAGTTTCAGTTTAAAAATCATGTGAAATTTTTCCAGTTCAATGAATGTTGTCCAAGTGCCTCTCAATAGTATAGAATGCTTATTCTATTTTATTTTTTAATTTTTTTTGCAGTACTAGGGATTGAACCCAGAGGCATTCTACCTCCAAGCTACACCCTCAGCCCTATTTTTTATTCTGTATTTTGAAACAGGGTCTCACTAAGTTGCGGAGGGCCTCACTAAGTTGCTGAGGCTGGCCACAAACCTGCAATCCTCCTGTCTCAGCCTCCCAAGTACTGGGAATACAAGCATGCGCCACCACGCCCGGCTTTATTCTATTTTAAATTAATAGAAGTTCTTAATTTAAAAAAATGTATTATGTATGATCCATTAACAGTGGTATCAAATCTACAGTAGTTTCAGAACACTTGATACAAATATATGTAGTATTAGTTTTAACAAAAAAGGAAAATATGTCATGTTAATTTCAATCTTACTAAGTAATCATTTTATACAGTACATATATGATATTAAAGATATAAAAAAGAATTAAGTTATACAACTTAGAAAATAGCACTTATGATTACATTTAAATCAAGAGCTCTCTGTACTCTAATTTTTTTTTAAAGTATCTTAAAAATATTTCTGCAAGATGGAAAGAAATATGTGATTTCCTTGATGACAACATTTATAGAGATTACAAAGAAATGTCTTCTGAAATACAAACTATCTGCTTTCCTGTGTTACCTCCTGTCATCATGGACTGGAATGCAGCTGCAAAGAAAAAAATGAGGTTAGCTGAAGATAAATGTTACTACTATACTTGTTTATCAGGAGGTCAGACACATAAAATTAGTTTGAATAACTTCTTCCAGGATCATAATTTTAAGCATAGAAGGAAACTGTCATGAAAAGAAACTTCAAATAAAACACAAAGTTACAGACAAACTAGCCCTATTAGCACGCTTATTTATTTATTGTACTGGGGATTGAACCCAGGAGCATTTTACCTCTGAGCTATACTCCCAGTCCTATTTTATTTTTTGTTTTGAGACAGGGTCTCGCTAAGTTGCTGAGTGCCTCACCAAGTTGCCGTGGCTGGCCAACAATCTGTGATCGTTCTGTTTCAGCCTCCCTAGTACTGGGATTATAAGGGTGCGCCAGCACAACCGGCCTATTAGCATTTTTAAAAACTGTTGTTACTAAACTAGACATGTCTAACTGATGTTTTAAATCAATGCTCAATATGTGCAGAGTCTAAAGAATAGAGATAAATAAATATGGAAATAAAATATCAGCAAAAACAATTTTTAAATAGCTCAAAAATTTTAAAACTCTAGTCACAAAGAGTTTTTTTGTTTTTGTTTTTTGGGGTTTTTTCTTTTTTTTGTGTGTGGTACCAGGGAGGGAACCCAGGGGCCTTCTATCTCTGTGCTATGCCCCCAGCCCTATTTTATTTTTTATTTGGAAACAGGGTCTCACTAAGCTTCTAAGGACCTCACTAAGTTGCTGAGGCTGGCTGTGAACCTGTGATCCTCCTGTCTCAGCCTCCCAAGTATTGGGATTACAAGCGTGTGCCACCACACCCAGCTTTTTTTTTTTTTTAAATATGGTCTCACTAGGTTGCTGAGGCCCTTGCTAAATTGCTGAGGCTGATCTCAAACCTGAAGTCCTGCTGGGCATGGTGGTGCACGCTTGTAATCCCAGTACTTGGGAGGTAGAGACAGGAGAATCACAGGTTCAAAGCCAGCCTCAGCAACTTAGGGAGGCTCTCAGCAACCCAGTGAGACCCTATTTTCAAATAAGAAATAAAACCAGGCTGGGGGTATACCTTGGAGGTAGAATGCCTCTGAGTTTAAACCCTGGTACCAAAACAAAACAAAAAACCTTCAATCCTCTTATCTCAGCCTCCCAAGTATTGAAATTACAAGCTTATGCCACCACACCTGACACACACAGCCCTTTATTTTAATTTTGAAACAGGATCTCGCTAAATTTAATATAATTTTATGATGCTTCAGAAGCAGTTTATCTGAAAAGGTTACCTAAAGCCTAAATAACTTTCACATCCTTAAATTTGTGTTTGGGGGGGTATACTGGGGATTGAACCCAGAGGCATTCTACCTTTGAGCCACACCCCTACCTCTATTTTATTTTGAAACAGGGTCTTGCTAAATTGCTGAGACTCTTTGAGCCTGTGATCTTCCTGTTTCAGCCTCCCAAGTACTGGGATTACAGGTGTGCACCACCAACTGGGCTATAATCCTTAAATTTTTTTTATAAGCTGTTTGAGAAACCAAAGAAACATTTTATAATTTGAAATGTGGAAACAATACCTTTTAGATACCACTAAGTTGAACTCCTGTAGAGTTTGATCACAATATTTAAGGAAACCTGTAGGACAGTTTTATAGGGAAGAGATAAATGATTTAAAAAGAAAGGCTGGGCACAGTGGTAGAGGCCTGTAATCCCAGCTACTCAGGAGGCTGAGGCAGGAGGATCACAAGGTCAAGGCCAGCCTGGGCAATTTAGCAAGACCCTGTATCAAAATAAAAATAAAGGGCTGAGAGCCAGGCATGGTGGCACATGCTTTTAATCCCAGTACTTGGAAGGCTGAGACAGGAGGATCATAGGTTCGCAGCTAGCCTTGGCAACTTAGTGAGTCCCTCAGCAACTTCATGAGACCCTGTTTCAAAATAAAAAGTAAAATCGGGCTGGGGATGTACCTTGTAGGTAGAATGCCCCTGGGTTCAATTCCCAGTATGACAAAATAATGAATGAATGGGGATGTAGTTCAGTGGTAGGAGAGCCTCTGGGTTCAATCCTCAGTATAGCCAAAAGAGGGAGAGAGAGAAAGAAAAAGAAAAAAGAAAAAAAAAAAACATGGGCTGGGGATATAGCTCAGTAGTAGAGCCCTTGCTTAGCATGCACAAGGCCCTGGTTTTGATCCCCCATCTCTGCCAAAAAACAAAAACCCACAAAAACCCTTCAGCTAACATTGGTCCTCAGCATCTCCAAAAAAAGAGAGAGAAAAACAGGGACTAGGATAGAGCTCAGTGGCAGAGCACCTGCTTAGCGTGCATGAGGCCCTGGGTTCAATCCCCAACACCAAAAAGAAGAAGGAGAAGGAAAAGAACACTTGAGAGGTAACATTAAAAGAGAAAAGGATTTTTGTGCTGAGCACATGTGTATAATAAGTCTACATTCATCTTACCTCCCATATTTTCCAATCCGTTTATCACAGTCTCCTTAATCTGTAATTTAAAATAGCTAGATTTAGTATTCTTCTCTAAACTTCAGTTTCTAATATGGTTTCCATTTATGCAAAAGGCAGCAATACTATTTAGAATTTTCCATCTAAAAATACTCTTTATTTCACATAGGTAATCCAGATAAGTTTCCTGTCAATTGATTTTTTTTCAATAAAATCCTATATTCTCATTGTCTAGTCTTCCGTAAGTAAGAGATCACAAGTTCTACACTCTCTCCCCCCCCAAAAAAAAGAAAAGGTACATAAGCACACGCATATATAACTTTGCCTATCATTTGCGGGTTTGGGGAATATCCAAGGTCGGGGTCTCTGGGTTCCAGATTAATAATTCCTGATTTTCAACCATCGACTAAGAGAGACATCAGAATACCCAGAGAGAGCTGGAATGTGCTTATGTGATTTTTAGAAAGCAAAATTTCTAACACATAGTAGAATTCCATAAATATTTGTTAACTTAATGAACATTACAAGCTTAGCCATGCGTGGTGGCGCATGCCTATAATCCCAGTACTTGGGAAGCTCAGACAGGATGATCACAGATTTGAAATCAGCCTTGGCAATTTAAGACTGTCAGCAACCTAGTGGGACCCTGTTTCCAAACAATAAAAAAGGGCTGGTGGTATAGCTTGAAGGTAGAATGTCCTGGGTTCACATGAAAATTATATTTGAGGGCAAATTTAATGATTTTGTAGTATAATCTATGGAAACAAGCTCAATAAATTTTAGGTAAGGGTAATTATAAGAGGATTTCTCAATTAGGAGATTATATTCATGTGGGAGGTAAAGTTAACTTATATTATTTAGTACATACTTCTTTTTTCGGTACTAGGATTAAACCCAGAGGCATTCTACTTACAAGCTACACCCCAGCCCTTTTTATGTATTTATTTTGTTTCTTTTGAAACAGGGTTTCACTAGGTTGCTGAGAGTCTTGCTAAGTTGCTGAGGCTGGTCTTGTATCTGCTATCCTCCTGTCTCAGCCTCCCAAGTACTGGGAATACAGATGTGTGTCACCACAGCCAGCTACATATTTCCTTTATAGAAACTTTTTTTTTTTTTTTGCGGTACTGGGGATTGAACCCAGGGGCATTCTACCTCCAAGCTAAACCCCCAGCCCTATTTTTTATTCTTTATTTGGAAACAGGATCTCCCAAAATTGCGGAAAACCTTACTAAGTAGCTGAGGCTGGCCGTGAACCGGATCCTCCGGTCTCAGCCTCCCAAGTACTGGGATTACAAGTGTGCGGTACCTCACCTGGCTAGAAATTTTTAATAATAAAAAATATGTTTGAGGTCATGCATGCTGGCACATGCCTGTAATCCCAGTTACTTGAGAAGCTGAGGCAGGAGAATTGTCAAATTTGAGTCAACTTCAGCAATTTAGTGAGACCTATCTCAAAATAAAAGTAAACTAGGTGTGGTGGCACACACCTGTAATCCCAGTATTTGGGAGGCTGAGACAGGAAGATTGCAGGTTCGTGGCTAGTCTCAACAACTTAGCAAGGTCCTCAGGAACTCAGTGAGACCCTGTTTTAAAATAAAAAATAAAATAGGGCTGGGGGTATAGCTCAGAAGTAGAATGTCCCTGGGTTCAATCCCCAGTGCAAATAAATAAATAAAAGAAAAGAAGCCGGGCGTGGTGGCGCACGCTTGTAATCCCAGTACTTTGGGAGGCGGAGACAGGAGGATCCGGGTTTGCGGCCAGCCTCAGCTTGCTCGCGCGCTCTATCTCTCTCTCTCCCAGTCTCTCTCTCTCTCTCTCTCCTTAGTGAGGCCCTCCGCAACTTCGTGAGACCCGGTTTCAAAATAAA